>VYZP01001839.1:0-38980 GCA_013400635.1 Hypocryptadius cinnamomeus | reverse complement strand
CATTAAATATTTGCCATTCTCTTGGTACAGATAGTTCATGAACACATGCAGGACTGCTGAAAGAGCTGCACTGCCCCTGGGTCCTGTTCCTATTCCAATACATAAATTATTAATTCCCCCTTTGTCCTCACATACTCTTTCATGTACTTTCATGACACAGCTTTGGTGACTACTACCAATTTTTACCTTGGCCCATCCCTGTTGGTGGTTGAGTCACTAAATTTCCATTGTCTATGTGACACAAATAAACAAAGAATCTCTTACTAAAGGAGTCTTTCTGCAGGGCTCCTCTTTGCTCTGTGGTTTCTACCTGAGACACTGGCGTGGCAAACACAGGCTCACACCTTGCTGTTATGAGAAGTGAAGAGAATCACCTGAGGATCATTTAATTCATCCTCATACAAACAAGTCCTGCTGCCCAGAGATGTTCTGGGCTGTTGGAAAGATCCTCGTGGGTCTGTCTGATTTGTCACAAGTCCTGTGGGAGACCTGTGCCTGTCTTTGGGGACAGCTGGCAGTGAGCTCAGCTCTGCTTGGTGAGCACAAATGGACAGAGATAAGTACATAAGGCTGCAAAATTGAATTGTTGGTCTCTCCTTTTTGCCCAACAGTGCTTTAAATGGCATTTTCCAGTTTGAGTCAGCTGAGAGCTTCTTGGCAATGCTGCCCCAAGCTGAATTTTACTGCCTTGCAGGCTAGAAGTTACAGAATGCTTCTGTCATAGAAAGAGAGAGAAAGGAAGATGAGGGAGGTGGAAGAAAGCAAAAAGGATAAAAACCCTGGAAGACTGGGAAGTTGAGACCTAACACAACAGGGGATGTGAAATATATGGGAATGGTGAACACTGTTTCTCTGTGAGGCTGGTTCTCCTGCAGCAAAATCCAGCTTTGCAGCAGAGATTGAAGGAGGAGTTTTAGTGATTGTCTAAAAATCTCCTTAGGAAAAAGCCTAGGCATCTGAATGTTTTTATGCGCTTATGAGTCATTATCTCTAGGTGCTACTGTGGTCACAAAGTGACTGGACAAATATGACATCTACTTGCTCCACAGACACTTTAACCCAAGAGGTAAAAATTGGGCTTTGGCAGACCCAAAGTAACAGACTCTCAGTGTCTTCATGGCTGTGGGGGCCCAGGAAAGGAAAGAAAAAAATGTTGAAATTTGGGGAAATTTGAGAACCTGGAAGTGAGAACTGGCACTTCTGAAGGTGGGACTGGTACTGATCTTCTGCCTGCCTTGAGATAAGAATCAAAGCTGAGGTGTCGAAATGTCAATCCCATTCTGCTACTGGTGACATAAAAATAATTCCTGGACATGTCTTAGACCTTCATTGCTGTTAATCATGTGTTGAAACACCTACTGGTGAGTAAAGTCCCTTCACATGAAGTACTTCATATCCTGTACTAATTTAATATTCCCTTTTTCCTATTTGAATGTGTATGACAAGTGGAATTCATTGATCAAGGATGTTGCTGAGGGAAATAAAATGTCAGGGGAAGACAGAGAAGCACCACATTGAACTGAATGAGGTTTTTTCTGATTGGTGCACCCTTGGGAGAATTTTTATTTTAGCTATAGGACAAACCATAACCATTCTTCATGGCAGTTTGAAAGATGCTGCATCAGACATTGCAAAAGGCCAGTGTGAGGAGAAGAGTCAGCAAACATGCAAGTCTTTTATTTCCTTTCAAGGAAACTCATCCAAGTATCTCAGATGCAAAATTTGAATAGGTTTGTGTTTCATAATGTAAAATATAACAAGGGAAAAACAAGGATAAGTTTATGGTAAAACCCATACCTCTCAGCTGCCACCTCAACATGGATACTTACATTTTACCTAAATGTATGAATTTGTGCTGAGGTGATAAACTGTTTGGAAATAAAATCCACAAGCAGAGCTGGAATTTAGGTAGAACCTACCTTTTTACTGTAAATGCAATACATATCTGTGTGTGAGACAGAGGGATTGGCTGGGACTTGGAGACAGGCAGTGATCTCAGAATACAAGAGCACTGTTGAGCAGAATGAGCCATTCTTCTGAAGCATTTTTCTGTGTCCTCTGACAAAAGGGTGCATTTGGGTATGGTCACTTCACGATGCTACCCCCAAAGAGGCAGAACCTTGTCTGCAGCAGCATCAGCCCAGTGCTAGCAGGAGACACGGGCAGCCTTGTTCATCACCACTCTGCTGAGTAACCCTGTGGCCTCATCCTCATCACCCCATGTCATCCCCTTATCCTGCCTCGTGCTTTATCCCCTGGCCCTTTGTTCTGGCTGCAATTAGGGTGTCAGCCTCTCAGGGCACTGACCACATCCCCTTATCTCTGTGGAGGCTTTTGTGACCTTAGCAGAGAGGAATGGGAGACAATGACTTCTCTCATCATTGCTTTGGGTGAATTTGGTGATGACTCCCTTCTCATCTAGGGCACATTTAATCATGTAANGCTCATCTAGGGCACATTTAATCATGTAATACATAGACTTACATCTGGTTTGTATATCCTGACGAAGCTGCTGAAATGGAATGGTTTTATACTCAGGTGCATTCCATGCACAGGTTTTGTAAACTTTGGTAAACTGATTAAACTGTATCTCTCCCCTCTCCCTACCTCTATTATGGTGAGATCCAGTGGAATTTGCCTTAGATGAAACCAATAAACCTCAACACTGGCTTCTTTATACTAAAGAAAAGTCGAGCCCAGCAGAGAGGCGTGGGAGGGGAAGGTTTTATTCCTGGTCTGATCTCCTCTGTGACCTTGAGGAAGTTGCCTCACTGCAGCAGCTCTCATCCTATTTACACTTTTTGTATCCTGGCTGTTGAGGCCGGAAGTGCTTTTTGAGGAAGGATTGTTTCTGCATGTTTATGAAGTGGTTCACCAGCCCATCATCCTGATGGGCATCGTAAAGCTCTTTCATGACATCCCTAAAACAAGATTTCCTGACAGGAGGAACAGCTTCTACTGACAAGAGAAGTAAGTTCTATTATAGATGTGGAAGTGAAGGGACAAGCAGAAAAACAGCAAAGCTGAGAGGCAGAGCTTATTGGGTGCCATAAGTGGTCATTTGGCAAAAGTTATACAAGTCCCACAGTCTCTGCACAAGCAATTCAGCCTGAAATTAGACTCTGCATAAAAAAAATCCCTAAATGCACACACAAAACCTCAAACCAAAATGCCCCCATTTTTTGGTAAACATTTTTTTTTTTTTTTAACTGCACTGGAGAAATGAACATATTGGTCAGTGCCACTAAGAAATCAAACTAAATATTAGTAAATTTTATTTATTCTGACATTTCTGTCACACACAGCAGCTCTAGCTGGGATGGAGGAGGTAAAAATTCTCAGAAGACTGTATCATTTTATCAGATTTCTCAGGGTGTTTTTAATGCCTGTATCTTGCAGCTGATTGCAAAGGCAAAAATTAGTAGGGGTCTGCACTCCTAATAGGATCTGCACAAGTTGCGAGCCTGGGGCGTCAGGGCAGAGCCATCATCCAAGCCTGCTTAAACAGAGGTGGAGATCCCACTGCCTAACAGCCATGCAGCCAGAAAATATCTGTATTTTCAACTGAGCATCGAAAGCTGGTTGCCTGCCTTTTCAGAAACAGCCCCTAATCCTATTTATGACCCTGTGACTGACAGGCATCTGCATTCCAGACAAAGTACAGAAGAGTTCTCAATTACAGGAAATATGTAGAAAGTTGCAGCAGGTTATTTGCTCATTAGACCTCCCCCTCAGTGACCGTGGGAGTGCAAGGCATGTTGGTAAACCCTCCTGCTGCCCATCATTTGTCTGTCATAATGCGATCAGCCATTCATTACTAATGAAAAGCTAATGCCTCGAGAGAATCCAAAGGTTGGAGTTCAGAGTGGCTTCTTAGGAAGATAAAAGGGGCAGAGCTAATTCTGAACGGATGTCATTTGTGTTTCCACATGGCTGTGCCTGCTTTCATCTTTTTTTTAAACCTGTCCAGAGCTGCAGCCTTTCTCAGTGTTAAAGGATTTTTAGTGTCACTCAATTGCCTCATAAAGGGAAGCAGCAGTTTCTCATCTCTCTTGATGTCTTCTTTTGGAGACGGTGAAGAATTGGCTTCCGGTGAGAAAAGGATCAGGCCCTGTCCTCAGCAGCTATGTCGCCATGGCCAGATCTACCCCAGCTCTTCTCAATTGTACATCATCCTCTTCCCACTTCATGGGGAACTGAGCTAGGAGGTGAAACATGACTGGGAAAAGTTCATCCATCTTGTCACTGCTCTATCAGAAATTCCCTCCCACTTTGCTGCTCCCATCACTGCTGCTTTCCACCTGCTGAAGGCGCAAGCTAGAAGTAGTAATTTGGGGTGTTTCCACTACAATTTCTAGGGGAAATATAGTGAGGTTTACTTCCCTGTGCTGGGAAGAATGAGGCAGGCATGTCCCCCTTGCCTCAATGCACTGCTTTGGCCAGGATTTCAAGAGGATTCATTATTGTCTCTTCCACGTGGTTAGAGATTCATATTCAGCCTTTACAAGAAATTGCAGTTTGATTGCTTTACTTTTTCTATGCCACACCAGCTCGTGCCAGGGACAATTCTGTGATCCTGGTGATTGTCCCAGGATCCCACTGAGGTGACCATTATTATATTTTAAGTGTGCTGTTCTGGAAGTTTGATGTAGATGTATCTGTGTGCATCCTCAGACAAGAGTCTGCTGTGACTGCTTGATGCTGCAGGAAAAATGCAGCACATTTCTGATCCCTAGACAAGTCCAGGAGGTTGGATACTTCACGTGTGGGAGCAGTGGATAGTTCCCAAGAACAACCTGCAAGATGCAGAGAATTCAGGATAAATTTGAGATCATCCCAGCCAATGGTGGGATCCTCCATGTTTACACATGGTTGACAGCTCAGTGTTGTTTTCAGCCCAAGTTATTTGCCCACCCCAAAGCCCCATGTCCAAAGGAACCGATTTAATTCCAGGAAAACGTGTGCCCATTTCAGACATGAAAGATTGAAGGGAGGCAATCTTCAAACGACGGAGAGGAGCTGTGTGAGTGCACGTGCAAATAATAAGTGTCTCTTTCTCTGTCCCCCTCCCAGCACCCTCTGCTCTGGAAGACTCTGGGCACCTTGACAAAACTTAACTCGAACAATCTTTTCTAACTGGTCAGCATGTCCTTAAGTAAACCTTAAAACCACCACAGAGTTAGGCAAGAGAGGAAATAGCAAATGCTGACATCTCCTACACACGCAATGCCTGGAGCAACACACGGAGGAGAATTAGGAAGAAACAAAAACATCTTGAATTTCTCCTTGAAAGTGTTTGCCACAGTTGGGCCTTGGCATGTGATAGAAGAGATTCAGCATCACAGGTCACTGTAGATGAAATTATTGCTTTATTGGCTAACTGAATATCTTTGACCTTTGCTAACAATACACTAATAATACAATTAACATTTAATAGAAGTCTCCAAATAATGCAATTCCATAATCCCTGAAATTCCAGCGGATTCAGGTGCAGATCACCAAAGACACTCAGCATTAGAAAGTCTCAAAAAACTTGGCTTGAAAAGCATGACAGGGAAAAGATAAGAGGAAAAATTCAAATGCATTTTGCCGTTGGGAAGCTGCCATGGTGTGTTTAGCACCTGGGGCATTTGACTTTAAAAAAATCTTAAGATTCTCTGCTTCAGGAGATATTCCCCACCTGTATCCCTCAGGTGTCCTGCGCAGGGCCAGGATTTGAAATTCAAGGATCCTGTTGGTCCCTTCCAACACAGTGCAGTCCGTGATGCTGTGAAAAATGTTGTCACTCTCTGTGGCTCACAACATTGTTTTATTAATTACTGTTTAATAAATAATGGTTCTTCTGAATATTTATACAAAATTAAGAAGAGTAACACCATTTCCCCTTCACTGCCTCCTCTCCTCATTGCTCTGACCCTATTGCATATGGCCCTTCCAGTGGGATACTTTTGGGGTGGGAAGAGGAGTAAGGAACAGGAGAGGACATTTCACATTCTGGTTGAAACCTGTATGTACTTAATGAGTTACTGGATGGAAACAAAAGCCCCCATGAATAGTTTTATTATCTGAATACGTTTGATTTTTTGTAAGACATCAATGATGTCTTACACAATGAATTTCATAATTCAATAAAATGGTGTGGAAATGTCTAATTACTTTGCTGTCACCTTGAGTCTTTTCCATTTAATAAATCAAAGTTTCATGTTTGTGGAATGCCTCATACACTGGATTTTAGTTTGGACTCTGAGGTTTAAGGTGTTACTACTGAACAGAAGGGAAGCATTGTGTACTCCAAGAGTTTACAGTCTGTTTGGCTGTCCCTGTGGTGCCTTTCCTAACAGAGAATCAACAACTCATGAGGGTGTACCCAGCTCATTTGAGATGTGAAATTACAAAGGTTGTCCCTCAGAGTGCCTAGGGCTATTTGATGACAAATAATGTGACCTTGGCAAATCAGATGTGCCCAAAAGTACTCTAGGGACACACACATTAAAATGGCTCATGGAGTACAGCTGCTTCTCCATGGTCAGTTAAAACAGCTCAATGTGGCATGAAACCTAAGGAAAATTAAATTACTTCTTGTCTCTTGACCTGAACATATCAGAGCTTCAGATAACTATATATAGGCGGTAGAAAATATTCATTGCCTATAACAAACATTGTTTACAAAATTATCTAAATAGGGCTATTTTCCATTGCCAAATATAGACTCTTAAATGAAGCAGGAAAGCCAAAAGCCCTGCAGAACTGCCTTTATAATCTCTGAAGGCAGGAACTGTCATGGCAGTCCTTTGTGCTCTTCCTTGGCTTGCATCTTCACCTCTACCTTACCAAAGCCTGGTGGAGTTTTTTCATTGACTTGTCTGGAACTGTCCTGGTCATCCAAGATTTACACACTAATTTTTTGCTTCTCAGCCCAAAATATTTGTTTTGACTCCCAAAAGGCAGAAAGCAAAGGATGTTAAGCAGAACTCTGATTGGAAGCCTTGACAGAGTAATTTCACCTTGAAACTGAAACATCTATGGATTCTTAGGACCTCTGTTATTTTTGGAATGATTTTGGCAGTTCTGAGCACAATCAGAAGGAGCTGAACACTCGATGTGCTGAACAAATAAACCTGTCCACAATGATGTTACAGGGAGTCATTCCAATCACACTGTTAATATCCACCAAAACCATGTCATGCCTTGGAAACAGGGGTATCCAAAAGCAAAGGTCATGTGTGATTATGGTAGTTTTATAAATCCCCTGGGTAATGGGGTAAAGGATTCAAAGCAGAGTGCTGAGAGCTGGAATAGGCCAAGTGGGAATGCATCTTCTGTTCTGATAAGTGTGCACATGGTGGAGAGGCAGAAAAGTGGCCTTTCTGAGGGGTGATGATCCTGAGCTGGCTCCCTGGCCTATCTGACAGGGAAACCACCAGCCCTTTCCATGAAATGCCAGGCATATCTAAATTTATATAAATAAATAAATAAATTCCAGGTGAACTCCTAGCCCCCCTTACAATGAATGTCAAGCTTCTGTAGATTTCCATCCTTAAAGAAAGCATAAATCCTTTTGTTTCATATTCGAACAAAAGAAATCCTTATAATAGACTTATAATAGACTAAGACAAAAAAAGGGGAAATAAACTCAAAATGATAACTTACAAAAAAGTAGAACTAATTTCACACATCTCCATTTCATAGAAAGGTATAATACTTGTGAAAATAAGGAGATTGCTATTTATTGGCCATCTTTTATAAGAAAATTTCTTCTGCTCATTATGGGTCTATAGGATTCGTCCAAAAATTATGTATTTAATTTTGGAGAGAGACTCTTGACAAGGGCCTGGAGTGACAGGACAAGGGGGAATGGCTTCAAACTGACAGAGAGTGGGGTGGAATTATATAATAGGAAGAAATTCTTCCCTGTGAGGGTGGTGAGGCCCTGGCACAGACTGCCAGAGAACCTGTGGCTGCCCCATATCCGGAAGTGTCCAAGGCCAGGTTGGATGGGGCTCTTAGGAAGCTGGCATAGTGGAAGGTGTCCCTGCCCAAGAGGGCTGGAATTGGATGATCTTTAAGGTTCCATCCAATCCAAACCATTCTGTGACTCTGTGATGATTCTATATGATTTTATGGGTCAACATGTGAAGCCATTTTTCAGAAATTCCATTTCAAGTACAAAATGAGGGCTTGTACTCTACCAGATCTTCAGATACCATTTCAAACCCATCAACAGTGTTGCCACACATTGGTTTTGCACTGTGAGAAGCTAAACACTTGCCTAGGTCTTCTTATAAGCAGAGCCTTAGAATCTTGGTTCAAATGACTCTTGTTTTTTTCCACCTCTGTTCTTGAAATCATTCCTTAGTGTTGGATTAAATAGAATACATGACTCTGACCCCAGTCCATTTAGGTAATAATGAAACTATTCTGGTATATTTTTGTTATTGTTGCACGTGCCTTTCCTAATTTATTTAAAACATATAAGAGATAAAATGTTTGAGTCACTCCAAAAGTAGGACTATTTGTCAACTAAGACCTGACAGCAGGGAGGCTGGTGCCAAATTGGCAAACCAATGTCCAGGCCTCAACTGGACTTGAATTTTCCTAATTGCATGTGTGGCTGGCAGCTGACAAACAAGAACAAATCCAGCAGTGTATAAGCTCTGTGCCATTCATTAATTTACTCTTATGAGCCAGTGTGTGCCCCTAGAGACTTTTCTATCAGATCATTGTAAGGGATGGATTTAAAATGCAGCTATCTGGGAATTTTGATGTATGCTCTTGAAGGAAAACTCTTTCTTGTGGAATGAAACTCTAGAGAATGATGTTTTCTTGTGCCTCAGCCTCTTCCCTCCTCCCACCAAACATCAGGTGCAGCATGCACGTGGGCAAACTGCTTGTGGGGAACTGCTGCTTCTCCCCCTGGTGCTTTCTTCCTTTTTCCCAGCATTCATAGACGTGGGGCTCTGAGGTCAGCCCTGCAGATGAGAGCAGGGCTTTCCCTTTGGGCTCTGCAGCTGGGCTGAGCTCTTGCTAAACCACTTGGCCTGTAGGTAAGCAGCCAATCCATGATGCCCTGCTATGCAGGAGGCAGGCAGGAGTCTCTCCTGCACAGAGCTTGGAATGACCAAGTGCTTTAGAACAAGTGGCCGGGCCTGAATGGATGCTGCCTTATCTAACTGATTGCACTTGGAATGGCTTCATGCCTCATAGTGCTTTACAAATGCTTTTTTGAGGGAGTTTAAGCAAAAGACAGCTACCAGAGGATAAGCTGTTTCTGAAGATATTTGGCTCTTCCAGCAAATTCACTTGCCAAAGAAAACTCTGTGTTCCATTTCTATGAGAACCCCTGGAAACAGTTCTCCTGCTGTTGTCTGCTCCTCTCTGCTTTCTCAAGCAAGTGACTATTGTCTTCACTAGACAGGAAATCCTTTCCTTAGCCTCTTTTTTCCTCCATCAGTGTGCTTCTTTTGCTTCCTTGCTTTTCCTTTCACAAATATTACAGGTTTCTGCTGCCAGCTACTTTATCTCCTTCCTTATCATGCTGCTTCTCAGCCAACAGCCTTTGCAGAAACCTATTTTACCTCTATAAATCAGTGAAGAGGCAATTTCACATCATCTAAACCAGACAACTGTATGCTAAAGAGCACTTCCATTGTGTGCAGAGCCTTGTTGGACACATCCCTGGCTACAGGAAGTTGCACACCAGGGATCACTATTGTGCATGGGATACATCACCTAATGTGGCATATGACAGCATTTGATACAGAAAAAAGATGAATTTTTAAGCTGCAATACAGTAAAAAATCCAAACTGTCTACACATATTGAAGGGAGCAAAAGTCCAGATTTTACACGATTACACCAAACTTTAAAGCAGGCTATAAAGGGACTTGTTATATCAAAGCATGGAATAATCTGCCCTCATGTACAGGGACACACACATACTGTGAGTTGCTTCATGTTAAAGCAATGAAGTAAACTATTTTAAAACTTTTTCCCTTTCCAACCAATAAATCTTTTGGTACCTAATTTTTTAAGGAGTGTGTCTGTGGAAAGGGCAGTCTGACTCAGAAAGCAAAAGGTTTCAAACTCTCAGAAGTTCCATAGCCCTGTTTATCTGCTACCTCACCCAGAGATATTTAAAACAATCATTGGAACATTTCCTGTCTGATTTTCTTATCCGTGTGTGATAATTTCTTCCCACCTGCACTAATGCCTTACAAGGAACATTTGTTTTAATGGCAGGGTATGAAGAAGTCCCCTTGAGTGATTGCCTTTGAATTTCTATTATTAAGTCTTGAGATGATAAACTTAGCCCCATTATTGATTGCAGAATCCATGAATGCTTACCCTCTTAGTAATATTTGAAATGCATAATATTAAATGCAAAATTCGGGTTCCAGCTGCCATATGTTCAACATCCATCACTCCACCTGATTTTCCTCATGGTTGTTCTGGGGTGTAGCATTCAGCCCATAGATCCCTTCTAACCTCACTCCAATATTGCTGCTGCACCAGTGTGAATGTAGTATAAGAAAAATCAGATTCAGGCCCAGATATTCATTAAGAACCCAATGTTAAGTTGCCACTGGCAAACTTTCATGGCATGTCAATAGCATGTAATCAGTCATTATTACATTAATGTAATAGATACATAATTACATATGGACACTGTAAAATATATATACAATAAAACTATATAATTTACATATACATAATTACAGATTAACACTGTGAAAAAGCTACAACCCACACAAAACATGGAGTGGGAGCTACTTCAACTAAGCAGGGGGAACTGGGGTCTGGTGTCACCCCCACTGAGATGACTGGCACAGAACAAATTGGTGCTTAGAGCAGCTTGCAGAATGAGTCTCATGACATTTTCAGGACACTTCAATTAGTGGGGACAAAAACCCCACCACATTTCCTGAAACATCCTGCAGCAGATGAAACCTGCAGAGCAATTCCTCTGATGCTAAGATGTTTGAGAGGGTCACAGCCTTCTGTGTCTGGAGGCAATCAAAGATGAGTGGTTTATGGATTGTGTGCAAGTCCGAGTTATTGCATACACAGGGGTTTATTTGGTGATAGGAATTTGATGAAGTTTTACAAAGTAAAAGACCTCCAATATTGACCCTAATGTTGATTTCATATTTGTGGAAACACAAGCAGAGCATAGAGTAAACTCAGTGTCAGGAGGAAAATGATGGCACTGGTAAAACAGCCAAGATTAGCTTCTAATCACAGGGGAAAATATGAAAGAAAAAAACAGTGTTTCAATTCTGTCAGCATTTAACTAGTTATATGATCCAATATGAGCAACTAAATCCCATCAGCAACATCATACCTTTATTTTTTTTCCAGGAAGGTTGGAACAAGATGATCTTTAAGGTCCCTTCCAACTCAAACCACTCCATGATTTTATGATTTTATCGGTCTAGGATTCTGTGATTCTATGGTTCTATGATGCAGAAGATGCAGAAGAGCTGCTTCAGACCAAGCCTGAGCCCAAATGTGTTGCCTATTCATATCCCACAACTGCGGAAATCCCCTCCTGACTGTCCCAAAGTCATGATGCCACCTCTCATGACGGAAAAGGTTCATCATATGTGTTGTTTTGGGGGCCTTTGTGGTGGACAAAGGTCTGGGGACATCATAGAGGCTCCAGTTGTCCTATGCAGCTATGCTGTGACAATCTTGGGCAGCAAAGCTTAGGGGAAACTCTCCTTCGAATGCCACTGATATTGATTTGGTGTCTTCACAGTCTCCTGTGCCCTGTCATTGGGGTGTTTCTGCTCTCACTGTAAAATATTTGACACAATAATTCAGCCACAGAGGAGAGGGGAGCTGTAAATCTGTAACTGGTGTTATTTTCACTTGTTTTGAGCAGTTCAAAGTCCTTTCAAAATGTTTCAATTAGATGGGCAGCTATTGTGGGTATCATGCTGAAAAAAGAAACTAGAAATATCGGGGTGAATACATGAGCAACGTTTGTTGCAATGACTTGATTTTTTTTTAGGGTGAATTTTGATTATTTTGTTTTCTTTCCTTTCTGGACTTCTGGAATGTGTCTTAGCACTCTTCAGAGTAAGTCAGCAGTGATGGCACATCACTCCTTCTGTGATGGAGCTGTAACAAGCACTCTGCTGGAGCATCCCCTCCCTGTGTAACTTCGTGTACATCAGTAAATCGAGTCCTGCAGGCTTGTGTAGGACTGCACAGACTGAAGTCCACAGCAGTTCTCACATGCTAAAAGACATGCTTCAGTATTTCCAGGACTGGGGCCTGCCTTCTCCCAGTGGGGAATTGTGTTCTTCCTGAGGCTTTTGCCTCAGTGTGCTTGTGGAAATTTGTCCCTTTAAGTATTGCAGAGCTGAACTGCTCCAGTCTTCCGGTAGACATTTTGCAAGTGCTGACTGCTGGGTGCCTGTTCTGGTTAGTCCCTGTCCTGCTTTTCCACATGCCTCTCCTTCCACCTCTGCAGCTCACACATATGACGATCCGAAAAGCCTCACCCAGAGGTAAGTCTGGCTTTTCTTTTGCGTTTGATCATGGTGAAAATTCTGTAACACATTGTTTGTGGTATGAATGCCCATAGCTTTGAAAAATTCTCTGTTCTCTACTACCGAAGAGCAGGGTCTGTTCCAGGATGCAGCACTTTGCCACAGTGATTAAGCAGACTTCTGAAGACTCTTTCATTTGCAATCTGAAGGGGTATTTTTGTTTTTCTCTGTAGCTCAGGCAGCTTCACTGTCAGTGGTAAATGCTTAAAACAGGTGCCAGACTGGTGGTCTGTTTATTGCATAAATAAACTTCATTTTGCAGTAGTCTTGGATTTGAAAATACAAGGCAGAGGTAGCAGCTGAAGGTAGTAAGAGGCACAGTAGGTGAAGGAAATGTGATGTGTCAAACGAATGTCAATTCTCAGGCCTCTGTCATGCACTGAGTCACTAAACAGCAGCATTGAATGTTGCCACCCTTGATACATCCCATATTATGTCGGCTAAAAACCTGGATGTCACTGAATGGTTTAAAACTAGTTCCTGAAGAGTAATATGTAATGATACTGTGATAATGAGTATACTAAAATAATAACTTTGAAATAATAAAGAGTAGTATTTCCAAGAAAAGGAAGTGAATTTGGAAGCCTGATTTCCATCAGAAAACAAAAGTTTTAATTGAAAGAGCTGACAGGCTTGCCTAAAAAAGAATATAACAGCAGGGGATCTACAGAATCTTTTTCTATGAATGTGGTTAGCCTGCAGGAAATTCACACGTAAGCTCAGGAATCTACCCTTTTCTTCTGGAATGCCAACAGCGTATCTCAGGGAAAAATGTGAGTAGTGGCTATTACCTCATAAAGCAGCCAGTTACACTGCAAGATGACAGTTATTTTCTGCTTTGTGCCTCTTCCAAGCTTTGCAAGGGATTTAGGAAGAGCTGTTAAGACTGTAAGACAGAAAACTGCAGAAGCTGTCCCTGTTCTTCATTTGTCATATACCGCAGTCTGAAAAAAAATCTGTAAGGTGCAATAGTGGGGAATGCCAAGCTGGCAGAAAGGAGAGCGCAGGGGTGCAGACAGAATCAGTTGCCTGTGTCCTGTGCTGCTACAAAATGTGATGCTTGGGAAGTGCTGAGAGTGTTTACAGCTCCTGAGCCTGGATATTGTGACCAATGATTCTTCTGTGGTGGTTTGAGTGTTTGCAGAGCTCACTCTCAAGCAGAGGTGCTGATGACAGATGAGTATTTAACCCCTTGCAACAGTCCTGGCTACATTGTGCCTGTGTTGTGTGGGTTGTGCTTCTGAACTGACATGGAGGAGAGCTCTGCAATCCTGAACTGTAGCACACTTCAGTCTGTGCTCTGCCTTGGGCCAGCCACTACCCACACAGAATTGNCAGGATCACTCCCTGAACTGCTGGCACTGCTCCTCCCCAGGACACCACTGACCTTCTCGGCCCCAGGGCACTGCTGGCTCATGGACAGTCACAGCAATCCTAAATGGTGGGGCCAGGTTTTGTCCTTGGAGCAGTGCAAATTGTTCACCTGGACACTGGGGCAGAATGGGAGTGTTCATCCCTGCAGGATGTGACATGTCCCTGGGTTTTGTGAATCACTTCAAACACCATCAGCAACGGAGGCTCCTTTCTCAGCCGCCTGCTTTTGGTGCAAATGCTGTAGGAACATTTTTCCATGTACTTGCAGTCCAAATGTTGCCTTTACAGGCAGTAGAAAGCATTGTCTGGTGCAGAAGAGATGCCTGTTCCCAAGTTCATGCAAACGTGTTTTGATGTGCTGACTTCCTGCTCCTTGGCTTGTGTTATAGGAACAACATCAATATAGTGGGAAATCCTTTTAAAACGTCTAATATTTCATTGTTACTTTGAAGACTGCTGTCCTGGCCTGTGGGACAGAGCTGTGCTGCCATCTCAGAGGAATGTGGCCCTGCATTTCTCCACACGTAGCCATCCTGGCTGAGGGCCTGTACTGATCAAGCAGATGGTGTCTTTCCATTCAACCACCTTTCACTCAACCATGGAGGAGAACTTTGTTCTGCCTTGCTGTCCAGCTGTTATTTTACAGCTGTGTTCCCAGATTAAGGAACCAGTTATATTTTTAACTCCCAAAATGTCTTTCCCATTAGTGCTTTCCCACTTGATCTGTGTGGGTGGCCTGCAGCTCCCTGGCGCCAGCTAACACTTAACCTTGGTCAGTCTTCCAGAGCTGGTTCATCCTGTCACCTGCCCAGCCCAGCAACGGGTCATTTTCTTGCACCCAATTCATTATCTCTATTGCAAACTGCACATTTGAGGATTGGCATTTTGTCCCCATTGCCAAACGTCCAAAGCAGTTGTCGCTTCCCCACTCCTTGCTCTCTCCTCTCCCTCATTTGAAGCCATTTGTCCTGGGATTTCCATCTCTGTCCTATGAACCCTTTTATTTTTGGTCAGTGTTGACAGATTTAACTTCATTTTCAGAGCTCACACTTGTGCTGAAAGCACCTGGGTCTTTCCCTTTACAGAATATCTTAATTTGAAATACTGAGATTTGTAGGTAACCTATGCTAGAGACAAGTCTTCCAGCCCATTGGAGGCTTCTGGAATTACAGAGTAGGTCCATAAAAAAAAAAAAAAAAAAAAAAAAAAAAAAAAGAAAAAATTAAAACTCACATAGGGTAAAAGGGAATCAATAACTATATAAATGTATATTTACCTGTGATGAGAAATTATATTTTTTACTATTTTAAGGGAAAACTAATTCCATTAAGCACTAGACTCAAGTTTTCTGGGCACTTCACTCCATCAGTCCCAAGAATCCCTCTCATTCAGCCCAACCCCCTTTCTCCTCATAAGTAGTTCCTACTTTTATCCTGTCAGTGCATGTTGGACCAGGAGACAAACAAAGTGGTCCGCAAATAAGGTTGTGATCCTGACAGAAAGCGAGTCTATATCCTTATTTGTCCTTCTTTTTAAGTCTTTGATGAAATTCACTGCTCCCTAAGACAGGGGTGCCCATCCTGCAGCATCCAAGCTGTTTCCAACTGGCCAAAAAATTAATCTCACAGTCTGGTTTTGGCCACCTTTCCTTAGAGTCCCCCACATTTGAGTGACAGACTAATAAATTCATCTGGAGAACTAATAAGAACAGAACAGGAATTTAGCTGGGAGGGAAGAGAGATGTGAAGGCAAGTGTTAATGCTGTCCTGACAGCAGTTTGCCAGCTGCAGTGACAGATATTGGTCCTTTTCTTTTAACACCTCTGGGCCTCCACAGTGAAGGATCTCACCTACCCTGACATCGAGGATGAGATTAAATAGCATTTAAGTCTGCGTGTTTGCTCTAAATTTCCCATAAATTTTTGGAGCTGTCTAGCAAGGACTTGGAAAAGCATAGGACTTTATTGTAGCAACTTGCTTAAGTCTTGGATGGGGTATATGGATGGTAGGAGGGATAAATTCAGAGAAATACTTTCTTTTGGCATGTCACTAAAATATTCACCTGCAGTTGTATCAGCCTTCAAGCAGGTATTGGCATAAGAGGTACAAGGCAAGGAGAAAGTAATCTATCATTACCTAAAAGATTTGTTTCCTCAGCACCTTTTAGAAAGTGCTGCTGTCAAACCCCTCATTTGAAGGGAAGTGTTCAATTTGCCTTCAGATGTTGACGTGAGCACCTCGGTCACTGAAGTGGCCTCAATAACTTCACCATAGGTCTAAAGCTGTTCCCACAGTTATTCACAGAATGACTTTTCCCCTGGCATTCCCAGTTATCTCTGCACGTAACTGACTTCCCTTTCCCCAGCACCCCATGCAGGCAATTGCATCCACATCCAAGTCCATTGGAATGACTTTTTCAAGGAAGAATTTGTGCAGTGCTGCCAAACACTTTACTGCTAATTTTGTGCTTTGATTTCTAAAACCAATGAATGATCAGGTTTTGTTTTTTTTGGTGTGTTCTTTTCATTGCCCTATAAATCCATGGTGTTTTATTGACCATGGTTCAATTATCAAGCACATAACTCAGGACCCACTAGAAATTTTTTGAAGCTTTTTGTGAACTTTCATGGTTTTTGGATCAAGCCTTAAATGCTTACAGTTTATCTTTTGTATTTCTTTTACCCTGGGAGTTTAAAGCAAAATTTGTAGGATGGAAACTAAGAGGCTTGATCATATTATTGTTCCATTTGGGATTTTCTTAGTGAGCAACTATAAGTTCCAGGAATAAAATCACTAATGAGCTGTATTATTACCCTGATCCCTAAAAACATTTTAGCATGTGCTCAGTTTTAAGCACAGGGTTAATCTTACCAACTTCTGGACAGCTCTTTTTCCTTTAAAACTGGACATGAACTTAGGGGTTATTTTGGATCAAGACTTATGCAAGCAGGTAGAGTGAATTAAATCCACTTTAATGCAGACCAAGCTATGGAACTGTCTCTCAGTAAATCCTGATTGTGGTTATGGGTTTTTTTTTTGTTGTTTTTTTTTTGGGAATGAATCTATAAACCTCTCCTACAGACACTATTAGCAGAGACCCACTAAATGTTTTAAGCACAAAAATCTCCCTGACAGCAGAATTTCAGCTTAAGCTATTATATTTTATTTTGCTGGGAAATTAATGGATTTTGCAAGGCAGAGGGGGATGAACCCTCTGGGGGAAAAAACACCAATTACTGCTATTATCAAAGGTCAGCTTATTTTTTCCCTTAAGTTTGCAAACTTCTGGATTCAATTTTTCTTCATTTTCTGCTTTTCTCTGCTAAAGTTAGGTTTTTTTAAGTGCCAGTTCTGGCTTTCCAGTGAATTTCTTGATATCAGCTTTTGTGTTATTGTCTGTATTCACACCTCCTGAACTGTAGCTATTCACTCATGGAGCCTGCACTGTTCCCACTGAGCAAACCATTGCTTATGGCAATGGGATATTTAGTAAACACTTCATGGGAGAATGGATGACCTCAGGGCTGACAGAAGTGGACACTTCAGATTATGTTTAGGCACTGTAAAATCTCTGGTATTTATGAAGATTTTATGGAAAAGCAGATGAAGAGAAACATCTCAAGGAAATTTTCCTAACCACGAAGTCAAGCTGTATTTGCAAACTGAGCCATTATTAAAGGTTGGTAGAGGCTTCAAAATTCAGGACATGATGCTTAACTATGATCAACCATTTCAGTTTATTTCAGGTTGTAGTTCTGGAATGTTTCTAACGTAGTAAAATTTATCATTATAATTATGCTCAATAATACATACTGAAAAATGCCTGGGAAAGCCAAAAACATGAAGTCTCTGGTGAACTAAAAAAAAACTCACTTGGGCACCACTGTTCAGCAGGACTGGGATCTTTGTCTTTTCTCCAGATAAACTGCTGTTGCTTAAAACAGTTTTGTTTCTGAAAAAAAGTATCTTCAGTATCTTCACTGAGCCTGCAGAGTGCATATGCTACCTTCATCTCCCAGTTTTCTTGTGCAGGCAGTAGTTATGGATTTCAGAATTTAATTATGAATGCCAGTACCTGCATATCTAACTTTGATTTCTCATCATTTCTCTGAACAAAACCAAACCACTGAAGTTTCATCTGAATCAAGAATCAGAGTTGATGTTGAATTCTCTGCATTGTGGTTCTCAGGGAAAATTGTTTAGCTGGTGGCATGGAAAACCCCTAGGGTTTGCCTGGTGAGCTGCATTGAATCAGTCTGAGAGCTGTCAACAATATCCCTCCGAGCAGGGCAGAGGTAATTTAAAGCATGGAAGTGTAGGTCCCTATAGTCTATCCTATTAAATAATTCCATCAGCATCCATCACGGAGCTTTACGGGGCAGCAGCGACATGGCACACAGAAATTGAGAGTCTGAGCTTGCACAGAGCCCACCACCTGCTTTCAAATGTCACACATGTAATTCCAAGCTTTATTGTATCAGTAAAAACTGGGACTAATCCCACTGAAGTCAGACATTAAACCTGCACGAGAACAGAATAAAGCTGAGTATTTATTAGTTCTGTATGTGACTTAGATACTTTTCACTATTCATATATTTTTTTCTGTACATTCTGGATTCAAATAAACTGTTCAACAGCAAATACTGCTAAAAAATCCCACCAGATTTTGCCTTTCATTCTGCGTGGACCAGGTCCAGACTATTGCAGCATTGGCTTGATATTTCTTAAAGTTGGTTTATGAAATAGCATTATGGATCCTTCTCCTTGAGATCCCATGGAGGGAGATGAAGGGCATGCCCTGGATCAGCCTCTGCAATGATGGAGTTGTGCTTGTGCTGCCTTTGCCTGACTGTTGTGAAGGGAGAAGTGTGTTCTGTAGCTATTCTGTCACTGCTCTCCCTTTTTGTGCCACTGACACCCTTGAATCTCCCTGGGCATTCAGGAAAAGAGAGGAAGGAGCCACAGGGATTTCTGAGCTCTTCTCCTCAATCCAGGTTCTGTACTGAGGTGCTTTTCATTGTCACTCACATGCAAATTCTCTCTGCATCAGGGTCTCCGTCAGGAAACTTCACCACATAATTTTGTAGTGAAGGGAAAATAGATAATTGAAAAACTCTACTCTCTACTCAATGAGAATATTCCTCTTTCAGCCTTAGTTCTATTCTCCAGCGCCCTCATATCCCTCTGAGAAAACTACAGGCAGCAGGGCCTTTCTCAGAAACCCATATCTTCCATTTCTGCGGAAAAAAAAATAAAAAAAGCCATGGGAGTTTGAGACAAAACTGTTCCCATGAGAACTCCCTCTTGCATAATTGCTGTTATCTGATTATGGTGGGAGAAGGGTTTTTTTTCACCTTTACCCCCGCCTAGGACAAGTACCATGTCCCGATGCCAAGTCTCAGGAATCCAAGATTATTGACCTAAGGAATAAATGCCTCTGAGTCAGATTCTGGGATCAGGAGGATCCTGAGGGCTGCATTTTTTGTGTTTGAGTGATCTAGTTTTCAAGGAGGCCATGTAATAATTATTTCCCCATCCATCTCCCACTTCTTCGTCCCATCAACTCTCCAGGTGACCAGATTCTTCCTCCTAAAGTCTTCAAACATGTGATAGCATGGCATAGGCACTGTGAATGTGGCAGCTGAGCTCTCACTCTCCGCAGAAAAAAAAAATTCCTTCCTGGTAGTTTCATTCTTAGGACATAAACTCAGGGATCATGCTCTGACCTGAGATTTGACTCATCTGTCGGGGTTATTCTGAATGCTCTGTCAGCAGTGTAGAAATGAGCAAATTTCTGTTTTCTGAACTTACTGGGAATCACATTGAGTAGATTTGTGCAACAACAAAGATTACAAAAATTATGCTCCATGTGAGCAGTGGGCTGTGTCACATACAAATCTGACTCGAGATATTTGTAATAACTTGAAAAAAGCTGTCATCTAATAGTTTAAAACATATTTAATCTCTGGGCCTGAGAAAATGATTCTGTCATTTTCACATGTTTGTTTTCACTCTCTGCTGTACAAGTGTGGGACTTGCAACTCTTCCATTGCTCAGCAGTTTTAGAGCCACGTTTCTGCTTCATTATTCACAAAGATTGCACACCACAAACCTCTACAAGCAGTAAGTTGGGGTGATTATTTTACAAAATGTGGTGAGTAAAACAAAACAAAGATTTGTATTAAAATTCCTCTCTGAGACACTGAGAACATAAATAAGAATCAACAAAGGTTATTTGCAGTGCTGGACACAGTATTTTGCTGCATACTTCCATTTACAGGGTTCTTTTCTTTTGTAAATCGCTGCTAAATGTATGTATACTGCTCATACCAGACAGTTCAAAACTTATTTTGAAACCTAAATCCCTGGAACTAGACAAAGTAATGAGAAATTTTTATGAACTCATGTTAAAATCTTGGCCTGTTCTGTGTGGTGGATAATGCTTCCAACATGGGCTCCCCCTTATGCATTCAATTGGATTTAATACTTTCTGAGCCAAATTTGGCCCTCACTTAACGGCTTCATAGTCCTGAGTGCTGAAAACAGGGGCTGCACAAGGTAGCTGAGAGCAAGGCTTCGTCATTTGTGCTCAGCGAGCATGGTTAACTCCTCATCAACACAGAGGGATTAACCCCAATTAATAGAGGTTCATTTTGCTTTTGGATTACTGCTACAGATGATCTAATGGTATTTATTTAACCCTTATCATTGCAGGAAAGAGCCTTTCATCTGATGTTACAGTTGAACAGCTGAATTCTCCCTCGCTTTCCGAAATCTCTGCAAGATGTTTGCCACCCAACAGCTCCAACTCCCTGCGTGTTTCAGCACTTCGTTTGCTTTCCTCACACCTCCATGGGAATATTTTTGTTTAGAGGAAAGGACCATGCTACCTGCCTCCTTAGCACTCTCCCCTGGATGAATTAGCTGGTCTGTCAGTGATTCTGTCTGCTCCCTGTGACACAGGTGAAGAGTGACAATGTACTGTGTTTTGGAGAGGGCCAACGCTGCAACCATGGCAGCCTTTTACAGAAGGTATACCCAGATTCACACAAGGCATGTTTATGTGAACTGAGAAATTGTCCTCCTGCCAAAGATCATTCCTGGAAGTGCTCAAGGACAGGTTGGATGTGGCTCTGAGAAACCTGTCTAGTGGGAGGTGTCCCTGCCCATGGCAGAGGTGTTGGAATGAGATCATCTTTAGGGTCACTCCCAAACCCAAGCATTATGGGATGGCATCTGGGCATCTGAACCCTTGGACTTGCAGAAAGTAAACCTTGATCACTAGCCCTTGGTCGTGCAACTCAAGACTGAAATCAGAGCAGGAAATGTGTGAAGGTGGATGCAAAGATGGCACAGGGCTGCCTCACTCTCTCTTTGCTCCTTGGTTGTTGTGTACACAGCCACTTCTCAATCAGCCTGGTCATGATCTCATCTATTGTGTGGGTAAGACCTCCAAAATAGAGCCCTGTGATCAAAATGTCCAGAAACATGAGGTCATGACATCAAAAGGGCAGTTCCGTGATGAAAGTGTGGCTTTCAGGTGCTGCTGGCTTCAAAGCTCAGCCCTAAAACAAAGGAGAAATCTATATTTGGGGACATTCATGCAAAGCATTACCGCTCATTGTTCATCAGAGGTGCCAAAGCAGCTAGAGATTACCAAACCAAGCAAACAAACAAACAAACAAACAAAAAACTCAAAGGTACAAGAAAAAAAGGAAAGGAAAGAAAATTATCCAGCTCCTTAATGTAATGTGATGCAGGAAAAAAAATACTTTTTTTTTTCCCCCCATGGAGATTAGCTAAACCATTAAATTAGGGATGTCATTGCTGAACTCTGCAATCACCTGCCCAGAACTGCTGGGATCCACAGTGGTAGCGAGTGGCTGACTTTCCCGGGAAAGTTTTTTGTTATCCTCATATTGCTTGGTTTTTTTACACTACATCTGTGCTTGCTTCGTCATTCTGCCATCTGCTGTAACAAAATACAGACAAACATTTCAGAGAACAACCCCTCCACACTTTAAAATGCTCCAAGCTGGAGCACAGCCTTTTACTTCTCAAAAGCTGTAGTGCTTATTAACTGATCCTACTCCTCTTCCTCCTCTTCCTCCTCCTGCCTCCTGCCCCATATCCATGATGAATTACACATGCTTAACAAGCATGGAGAGCACAGAATCTCATTGCTTTTGCCACAATGTTTCTATTAAATGATACAAATGTTCCTGTGCTTGACTTCGCTGCGCAAACGCATTCGCCGAGAGGTCAGAGATAGCAGGTCGTTATCATGAAATTTTTAATTTTGAAACTCCTGATCAGGCTCGTTTCCTGTTTGGTATTGTCTGCAGATACACAATGCAAAAGTCTCGGGTTGCTAAAGAATTGAAATAACAGAATATGAGCAGAGTGGTTTTGAGCACACACTCTGCAAAGTCCAATCAAAGTTTCTTCCTGGTGCAGCCGCACAAATCTCTTGGTAGCAGTAAACTCTCTGTACAGACTTCATTCCTGAACACATGTTCAAAGGTGATAAAATAAATGCAGATGGTTTTCCAAAGCCTCAGTGGAGCGTTTTTTGCTGTTACTAAATGGACTGGAAAAAAACTAGGGGGAAAAAGCAGAGAAAATACAGTTTGACACAGACAGGCAATTTCAGAATCGCATTTGGTCATTTGGGAGAAAATCTAAATAAAATGTGCGTTTATAATGATCTCTTGGCAAAACAATATTGACAGAGCATCTGAGCTCCCTAATGGAAGTGATTTTTAGAATGCTTAAATTAAACTGGCATTGAGAACTGAATATTTTGTTTAATTACTTAACACAAAAAAAGAGTTGGATAGGAATTTTGAATTCATTGTGCCATGACCAAAGTCGACAATAAAACCATCCCTGGCTACAGTGGAAAGAGAATTAGACCTTAACAAATTTATTACAGGCTTTGTTTACAAACTCATTACAAAATTATACAGCGTCTTATGCATACACAGAATTTACAGGAACGTGTTACTGATGTGTGGGATTGCTTTGCTCTCAGGTCGAGATCCGCAAGTTATTCTTCGCTTGGGGCCTGATCTAGATTCCACCAGAGAAGGTGAGATTATTTTTTTTTTTCCCCCATTGACTTTAGTGGAAGCTGGATCAGATCCAGGGGGTAACACTTCCGCTCATTGTTTTCCTGGGGTGGGAAAGGGGCAGCCGGTCTAATAACCATACACACCACGCTTCGTTCTCATTTCATGTGTTTCAGGTGATAAGCATATTTACTCTGAGACATTTTTGTTGGCTGCTTGTAAAATATTTGTTAAAGTCAAGAGTCAAAGACCAGTTCCTGTTACTGGACTTACAGTGGAAAATGACAAATGGCTTTCTTTGAACCTTTAAAGTATGAACCTCCCTTGATTTTCAGTGAGCAGAAATAAAGGCATAAGAATCAACTCTGATGTTGTCAACATTGTTATAAAGCTATGCTTTCTTCCCTGTCTTCAACAGATTTTCACTGGATTTACAGTAACAAAATCTGGAGAAATGGATTTATGTAAACAAAAGTGACATCCACACTGCAGCAACAAGGTAGTTTCTGATTAGTGGGATTCCACCAAGGTAAATTGGTCTTCTTACCTCCTCTTCTCACATGGAGATAGACCCATGTGGCACAGTGAAACAAAGAGATCCCTAAAGTTAGTGATCCATAACTGTATCAGCTCAGTTGCTCCCAGCATCTGCAAACGATCGTTATTTGGGAACTCAGGGTGTAAAATCAAACTTCTAATTTATTAAAAAATCCAGTGTGGCAGAAAAATATGCTTATTCCCCCAAGCCAAAATGGTTAGTTAAACTTTCCTACTAGGAAAAGTAGCAAAAGCTCTGTGGGGTTGGGGTTTTTTTCTTTTTAAAATTTTTGCCAAGAAATGAGAAATATTCTAATCAGATCTATCAGATACCAAGTTCCTTGTTATATTACATCCTCTCATTTTAATGACTGCCTTGGTATTGAACCTCTGAAGTTGTTACTGCTTGAAGCAAAGTTAGGATTTAGTGCTGAAGGTGATGATATTTCCTGTGAGGTAAATACCCGGGCCTCATGCTGAAAATTGAGATGGTTCTCAAAAGCTTTGCTTCTGGCCTCCCCTGAAGAAAATACCCATGTGCTCCAACCTGGCTTTCCAAGACAGGACTGTTCCAGTGCTTGGCCTCAAGGCAACCTGTCCAGCTCCCTGGTTGTTTTATGGTGTGCAGTGCTCTCTGTAAGGGATTAGGGGAGACCACACAGTTTGCTGCCTTTCATAGCCTGTTGCATGTTTGAAGCTTGTTTTCCAGGAGTGAAAGCTGCATGAGCAAAGGCATCCTGCAGCCTCATGTTTGAGGGCTCTGATCTCATTTCCATTTGTGATGCTGAACACGCTACGGCAGCAAAAGATATAGCTGTTAAACCCTCAGAAAATAAATGAGGGTAAAACTTTCTGAACAGCTGGTATTTCCCAGCCCTGGCTGTGGGTTGGATCTATCTGGACACAGATAACGTGCAGCTCAATCTGAATTCTGTTCCTAGCCATGAACCCTCATTTGCTTCCTGGGAATGGGATCCCATCCAGGGCATTGCACAGCTAATGTGTAATGGGACATCTCTTCAAGTAGTGTCATTATTCCTGTCCCCAGTGGAGCTACATGACAATCCACAGAAGAGTCTGAGGTAAATACACACTAGAACATTTGTCTCTCCTAAGCAACAACTCATATGTTTAATTGGGGAACTTCAGTATAACTACAGGCTTCATGGATTTTAGCCACCATCCATTTCACATTCCTGTGAAAGGTACCGGTTTCTCTAGCAGTTCAACACATTTTTCCCCCGTGAAAGATGGCTAATGGATTGCTGAGGAGAAGGATACCTTCGTACAGGCGTGCGGCTTTGATATCCATGCCAGGATATCGTATCTTTCTTTACTGCAATGTGCAAGCCAAGGGCTCTTTTAAGGTTAAGACACCACCAGCTTTGTTTCTAATTTAAAAACTCAGACTGAGAGGAATGATCCAACAATGCTAACAGCAGATAATTGATTCATGTGAGGAGGAAGAGACTGATCACAACAAACCATCTTTTATGTATTATATTAATGATCCATTTAGATCAGTTCTTGACTTCAGCGAGTTTTGGCTACAAATATTTCAGATTTTTTTCATATTTTTTCAATGATGCACTGGCAGCATTAGAAACAGTTGCAAAACAAATGTGCTTCCTAAACACAAATGGATGTTCCTGGATTACCAGCAGCCATTCTGAATTGCTAACAGGGGGAAAATGGTCATTTCACTGGCAAAACCGGTGTAATACACAGAAACTTTATTTTAGGGATACCTGATACCTGAAAAATTGACATCATCTCCAGGTGCAACATGTAATTTGGTCCATTTTTTTTTTTTTTTTTGGCGGTGAGGAGTCAACACTGCAGATCCAATTAAATATGAATGTATAGAGCAGGGAATATAAATATGTACACAACTCTTGGCATTGATCTGATTTTTAACAAGTTTACTAAATGACAGTCACTGATTTGACAATACTGAATGAAAAATACTGATTTTACAGATTTTACAGGAAGGTTAAGGTATGCTGCCAACAAGCAGTGTCACAAACATAGTCTAAAAAACCCCGGAGTTGGCCACATAGAGGCACACACCCTTTGCTCTTGTTTATTGAGAGAGAAAGCTTATATACTGTAGATTTGCTGAAGTTTAATAAATAAGGTCAACTTATAATATATATAAAACAATATAAACATTTATATGCTACATGCATATCATATAATTTAAAGTAATAATTTATATAGCAAAGAGATGCAGATCTATGTTCTTCCTATTTTCCTGGACAAGGCACACACACAGGAGGTGTCTATCCGTATCCATCTCCAGCCCACCAGTTTGTTGTTTTCAGAAGTCAGTGCTCTGACATAAGTTTGGGATGTCTTGCATTGGGAGTTCCAGTGCTTGTCATCAATGCCACGGCAGCCATTTTTTACAGGCTTGGCCTCTTTACACCTCGTTTCGTAAAAGTATTGCTTAACTGGAGAGTTGCCCGTTTTAATTTCTCCCAGAACAGTCACCTGGTGTCCCCTGATGTCAATGGCAGAGGATTTGTCCGTGACCCACAAACTTTCACTGTCACAAACGGAGTATTCCCCCCGGTGGCCCCTGTGCTCTGCGTACCTCTTCCGCCGGGAGGTTCTGTTCACCACCACGGAATTCCCGATGTAATCCTCCATGAGGTACAGTGGCGGCGGCTCCAGTGGCGTGTTGTCACTCAGGAGGACTCGAGGAGAGTTGTAGCGTCTCTGCTGCCTCAAGAGATCTGTATCCACTGAGATAACTGGCTGGAAGTCTGATTTCACATTTTCCTCTCCGTCTAGGTCTTGCTGAGTGTCTGTTTTCTGCACTGTGTTTTGATAGTTTTCCTTAATGTCTACCATCTGCTTAGAAAGCTTGTTTTTTAAAATGTCTGCCTGAATGAGTTTAATAATAAGAGAATTTATTGAATCTTCTGGCAAACTCCTTTGATCCATGTTGGAAGACTGGATGCCACGAAGGTAAGCGAGAAATATCACATAAAACAAGATGGACATCACCTTGTTCACCTGTAAGATCTGCAAAGAAACAGAGAGTCTGTGTTAAAACAGTCCAACAGGGAGGTTTGCTAGAGGCTGTAAACATGAAAACTGGGATTTTTTTTAGTAACATCTATGTCTTTAAAGAGACATATATAGAGGTATAGAAACAGGCTGTGTGTTTCTTTGAAGATGCTATTTGTTATACTTTATAATGAGTGCAAACTCTCTTCTGAATTTTTTTTCAATATTTCATCTATATTTTAGATCTTGCTTTTCTCCTTTCTATGCATAGTGGCATATATATCAGTTAAGCCCTTTCTCTGCAGAGGTAGGTAGTTCTTGGGATAGCATGGCCAGGGCTTGGCAGCAGAGAGAGGCCAAGTTATTTCCACAGAGTTTATTCCACAGAGAAGTTTAGTTTCAAACTTGCAGGATCATGCAGTAGACAGTAGAAAACTGTCTCACTGTGTAAAATGAAGAAGTTCAGACTTTGCTAACTGTTGCCAGGTTTTCTGTGCTGAGATCTCTCAGACCCATCTAATTCATATTTACCAAGTGGCTTCTGTTTGATGTCACCATAAGGAAATAAATCCTGTGTTTCAATAGTGCTTTCGTTCTCTTTCTCTCTCTAGTAAGGGAAAGGGTTCCTGAAGGAAAATGATGCAGTCAAATCAGGAAGTGGTTATTAGGCCTCTATAATACAAGTGGGGAATTCAGAAGGACCCACTGACCCAATCCCCATTTTGTGGAGGTGGTTTTCAGGACTGGGGACCTTTTTTTTTTTGTGGTTTTTAAAGAAGTTGTTTCATTACATTTTTATAAGGTGAAAAAAAACTGGCATCAATTAGAAATATTCAAGGCATCCCTCTCCCCATCATCTCCTAAAATTCAAAAATCTTGTTCAAAGACTCAGTATTTTGAAAACCATCCCTAAAAGTGTGCTGCTTCTTGGTACTTTGCCATGCACTGCTCTATATGGCTTCCTGTGGTCTCCCTCTAATTCTACCTTCTGTCCATATTCTAGAATCTCATTTGTCACTTCTTTTTTAAGCCTTTCTGTCATCTTGTTTGCATAGCTGAGAGCCAAGAGCAACTGTCCAGGGAGGACAGATTTTTTCTTTTGTCCTTATGTATTTGGACACCTGTATATTTGGTATATGCATTAATATTTAAATTAAATCAATTTTCAACATAAAATCCTAAGTCATGCATGTGAAGCATTCAGTGCAGATCACACCTGTTTATAAATTTGCTGCACAAGTAGTGGATTGGGAGAAAATATAAAACTCATGTTAGAGCACCTTCATAGTCTGTGATAAACCCTGACTGTAGTACTGCTTCAAATGACTCAGGAAAGCCTTCAATTTGATTTTTCTGCTCTGCAAACACATCCACCACGTGTCAGAGACCTCTGGCACTCTGGGATGAAGGCACAGAGCCACAGACCGTGGGACAGATGGAGTTGAGAGGAACCTTGGGACATCATCTAGGCCAATCTCACTGCTCACAGGAGTATCAGCCAGGGCAGCTTGCAGGGAGCTTGCCTACTCAGGTTTGGAATATCTCCATGGATGGAGACTCCACAACCCTCTAGCCAACCTGTTCCAGTGTTTCACCACCCATAAACTTAAAAAGAAAAAAAAAAAAATTCATGTACCAGCAGTTTCCTATATCTCAGTGTTTTCCCATTGCCTCCTGTCCTTTCATGGACACACCTGAGTAGAACCTGTCTCCATCTTTATTGATCCCTCCTGTGAGGTATTTCTGCAGTTCAATAAAATCCCCCTGGGACTTCTCTTCTGCAGCATGAACAGCCCCAGCCCCGTCAGCCTCTTCTCTTGGTACAGTTGTCCTAATCCTTAATAATTTGCATGGATTTGCTCCTGTACTAAGGAGCCCAGAACTGGACACAGACTCCAGATGTGCCTCACCAGTGCTAAGATAAGGGGAAGGATCCCCTCCCTCCTGAACAGAAAATTTTCCACTTGAAAAAAAGAAAAAAAACCACAAAAAAATCACCATTTTCTGCTTAAAAGGGTGTAAGCCATTTTCTGTTTCAGAAGGCAAAAGAAAAAAAGAAGAAAAAAATCTTTAATGAAGAATCTTCTATCCACTCTAAACAAAACTTCTTTTTGCAAGATTGAGTCCCCACTTCACAGTTTGGAACAGCAGCAAAATCAGAGCTACCCTCTGTGGATGTGTGAGCTGTCCTTTTATGGACAAGAAATGTGTTTTCTCCATTCTCAGTTTGTCACAGTATGAGTTCACCTAAATCTAGACTGTTGCTTGCAGCAATGTTTTGCTTTTGGGGGGTGGAAAAATCGAAGATGTTCAGTTACCATACAGTTACTGTCATACCTGAATAAATACTAACTTAATGTAGATGGATCTCAGAGCCCAGACCTTTCTGGATAAAAAATTGCTGTGCAATTTCACCTTCCCTCAGCATAGGATTTTCTTTTAAAAACAATGAAAATATTATTAAATAGATGTCATTGAGCAGATTTCTTGCAGCACCTGGAATCCACACATGGTGTGACACATGAGCCCACAGGATGGTGAGCAAAGCTCTGACAGGGCTCAGCCCAAAAGCCAGAAGCATTATTCATGCCAACATGCAGCTGCATGCAATCCCTGCTCTGCTCAGTCTCAAAACTAAGTGGCACTAGCAAAACACACAAGTTGGAGCAGGTGATGAGGTGGGAAAAGTAAGGCTGGAGTTCCTGCAGGCTCTCCTCAATGTCACACTGCACACAGAATGGAAGGGCTAGAGACCTAAGAGTCAGAGAAGCTAAAATGAGCTAAAAAAAGAGAAGCTAAAAAAATGAGCTGTTTTTCTTCTCCGTGGAGGAACCCCATTAATGGGAAAAATGTTGAAAAGTGTTTTTCTGAACTTCATGTGAAACGTCTTATGGATTTGGTGGGAAAGATGTTAACTTTGAAATTCAACCTGTAGTTTGATTTATGCTTTGCAGATTATTTGTTGCAAAAGTAAAAAGGTTTAAGAACAAATATTTATATTTTTCTGGGTGCAAAACTTTGACAAAAACACAAAGATTGGTGAGATTACAGTTTTTAGGGAGTTCCTCCAACCTAGGAGGTTCATAAGTGCTGTTCAGAAGTTCCAGTTCATGACTAAAAATTGTCAGGCTGTCCATGAAGTCCAGCACCTCAGAGAATGTCTAAAGCACTATTCTAGATAGGAGAAATGAGTGTTATTGGAAAACTGCAGCTGGTATATGGCCCTGGCTGTAATATGGTTATAAGACACATTAAATTATATTTGTTTGCAGGTCTGGGGAGCATTGCATTTGATGAATGGCTTTTGCCCAAAATGGAACGCTGTGCCTGTCTGAACTGCAGATAATTTGAGATTTATTCAGCGTGTGTGTTGTTAAATCCGTAAAAAGGAGAGGAAAATGTAAAACATTAAAATGTTTATCTTTTCATATTTTCAAAGCAAATAATTCTGGTGTTTCTGGCCATGCCTCCAGAAGTTCCAGAATGCAATTCACAAAGCAGAACAAATGCTTACTCAGTGCAGACCAGTGAGTAAATTATCTATAGAGTGGACTTAGATTGGAGGTATGATTTCAGCATATGTGTTCTGTCTGAGAGAATACTGACTCAAATTCCAGGTTCCTGGGGGGCCCAGGATTCTGCGGACCTCAGCAGAAGCTACTTCAGTACAAGCAGCTCTTTCTTTGGCCTTTTGGAGAATGGTAGAAAAATCTTCAAAGAATTAAATTCTTCATGTGACTTTTTCTGCTCTGTCATTGGGATTCTTTTGTTTTGTTTTTTTGTTTTGTTTTGTTTTGTTTTATTTTGCTTTTCAATTCAGATTATTCATTTCAGGTGGAAAGATTTTGCCTAAGCAAAATTATTTTCCATGGTTAGGTGATGCTAATGAGATATTTTTGTTGTTCTTCATGGTTCTTCTTGGAATTTTCCACATGTAAATTCCTGACAAAAGTTCATTTTGGCTGTGTTTGTGGCCGGTTTGCACTAAGCAGATTTGACTTGGAGACTGCTGACATTTGTGGCTCAGAGAGGAAGAGCAAAGAGCACAGTAAAAAAGAGCTCATGCATTGCAAATCTGATTAATCTCCCAAATGTGGCTTTCTTTTAATGATTTGTATTCCTGCATATCACTGCAGTTTTAGCAGGCTATTAATTCTGTCTGAGCTAGGTGGCTCAAGGTCTGCATTTTGGAGAAGTAAATAAACTTACCTCTTCCTTCTATTGATAAATCCAATCCCTAATAAACTCTGGCAAACCATTTGCTGCTCTTTTCAGACTCGCCAGTTTATGTAGTAGTGAAAAATTTTGTTTAGTTATGTTTGTGGTGATTTAAAAAATATGTGTATAGCTTTATTCTGGTCAGTTTCTGTACATTCCACACAGGGAAAGAGTGAGACATCATTTAAAATGTTCTGCAGAAAGCATGAAATCCTAGTACTGTGAGAGACTGCCCAAGTATTTACTTGTAAGTCATTGCTAAGAGGAACTAGAATAGAAGGAAAAGTGACTGGTGAGTTTTACATTCAGCATTGTAATACCTGACATGATTTATATAAGCCAGCTTGAAGTGTTTGGCACTTCCTAAAAAAATTTAGGAGCAGCTTCAGCTCTTCTTAACAAGCAACTAATGATCCTTTGTGGTGGCTGACAGCTTTTCCAGGTTTTACCAAAGAGGAAAGTGTACTTATTGCCACTGTTTGCTGAACACTGCTTCCACAACCTCCCAAGTCATGGATTGCCCTGTTGATTCCCTCTTCCTGATAACCATGTTGGGAAGAAATGCAGCCCTCTTCCTCGGTGCTTGGGGGGACATGGGGAAGGTACAGAACAAGAAAAGAATTCTGAATGTTCAGGAAGGTGGGAATGTGACATAACTGTGTCTGAAAATATGCAGTGTGTTCCAGAATAGTAATCAACTGTTTGTGCGAGATGGATTTATGAAGGTAGGTTGCTGCAGAGTACTGAACGTCCCTGCAGACACCCTCCTGAACGCTTCTACTTCTCAGGATATGGAAATTTCAACACAGACAGATTGAAACTAAAGCTTTCACAGGAGACAGCCCTCTGAGAAGCTGAAGAATTCAGAGACAAAATCAAGTGATGGCAGCCCTAAGTGTTAACCCTCCCATCCTGAGAGGCAACCAAACTGGAAGTTAGAGTGAGGGGATTGGAAATGAATCCATTCCTCTGGCACACCATCAGGGGAGCGCAGCTGCACCTCTGAGGGGAAGCCCACCAAGGTTTCTTCATCTCTACAGCAGCTCAGATTAATTAAATTACTTAATTTACTCAAGGCCATTTATAAAAGAGAAGACACATCTGAGCACTGAGCCTCAGTAACCTCCAATGAAAGGTGTATACCTAATTTCTTATGGAACTGGAGTTTAGCCTACAGGGTCACTGACATTATTTCTTCAAATGACTGGCTGAGCAAAGCACAGCAGGACAGCTGCTCACCTGAGCACCTTCTCTGCACTTGGAGACAACCCACAACACTGTGGGGGTGACCATGACCCTAGTGGTCACTGGGGAAAGCTTTCCCAACCGGTGACATCTTCCTGGGGGCCAGTTCTGTGATAACACCTCTGCTGCAGCCTGTGCTCTGCACTGTCAGATGAGCTGTGTAGAGTCACACAGGTGATTGCAATGGCAGGTGTGTGTCTACATTTGACCTTTCCACAGAAATATCTGTATTTTTTTTGGAAATCAAGAGGAGGCTGCTGGACACATACCTGCCTGATTCCAAGAGAAAGGTCAGGAGCAGTTCCTCTGTGCTTACCTCACTCTTCGGAACAGCTGCTGCTTCTCACACCTTGTGCACAGTTAATTCTTGTCAGGTTTTGGCCCTGCACCTCCCTCCCCCGCCACCGACACCAGGGTACCTGAGAGCTCCCTGGAGGCGTTTGGCAGTCCCCAGCATCCTCTCACAATCCCACTGGAGGACTGCACTATTAATAATGTTCTGTGTGATATCACCCATCCCAGCTACATCTCCAGGTCTATAATCAGCTATAGGAGTAGGCAGCCTTTTCTCAGTCACAACAAGGTCCTTTTCCATTCCAGTTCCATTCCTCACTGACACTTCTGTGACATATTTACATGTTTATGCCTGTCTGTCTATACCCCAGTGCAGTGCTATCATTTTGCATTAAGTAGCTGACTGATTAATCTATGTATTGAGGAGGTCAGAATGAGGGGTTTGAAGGCTGGGATCCCAATTTCCCTGGTGTGTTGGAAGAGTTTGTCAAGTCTAAATGTCTGTTTGTTACTTTTTGCATCTGCAAAGGAAGGAGCTCTATGGAATTATTGTGGGGTTTTATTATTCTAGATATACACCCTGACATCCTTTTCGTTCTCTGTCAAAGAACTGGCTGATTTTCCCGTACTGAGAGAGAAAAGGCTGGGAGGACTGCGGTTGTTCAGCCTGGAAAAGAAAATGTTTTGAGGTGACCTCATTGTGGCCTTCCAGTTCCTGTAGGGAACCTACAGGAAGGATGGAGAGAGACTCTTGACAAGGGCCTGGAGTGACAGGACAAGGGGCAATGGCTTCACATTGACAGAGAGCAGGTTTAGATTGAATATCAGGAAGAAATTCTTCCCTGCGAGAGTGCTGAGACCCTTGCACAGGTTTCCCAGAGAGACTGTGGCTGCCCCATCCCTGGCAGTGTTCCAGGCCAGGTTGGATGGGGCTCCGAGCAACCTGGGCTAGTGGAAAGTGTCCCTGCCCTTGGCAGGGCGTGGGACAAAGTGACCTTTAAGATCTCTTCCAGCCTAGGCCATTCTGTGATTCTCACATCACTGATATTGGAGCAATCCCTAAGTGTTTCTCTTGGTTATTACTGACAAAGTAGGGGTACTGCCATCGTTCCCTTTTTAAAAGAGCAGAAACTGGAATACACAGAAATCAGCTGATATTTGCAAGGTTAGACAGGTTGGGGTTTTTGTGTTGCACTGGCTGGATCAGGGAAGGCCACCTGTAATGTTTCAAAGTTATATCTATCAATAAAAAGCACAAATTATGCAGAAATAAAAACAATACCATCATAGAGATAAAGCTGTAGTGGGGTAAATAATTTCAACAAAAGTGGAAGTATTTCTTCATATTATTCACTGCGTAACCCTGAAAACTGCCCAAAGTACAAAGAAATCTAAAGGTCATGCCCATAGCCAAATAAATAGCTTGACTTGACTGGACTTGTGCTTATTCTACAAAAGGCAGATTTGCCCAGATCTTTGCACTTGCATATTTTTTTCCTCAGAAGTAATTTGCAAACAGAAGAATAGAAAACTCCATAAGTAAAACATTATGGATAATTTAAGCTGATAAACTGTGTGTTAGTTAATATTTTCATTACTGTTTGTTAATAGCAGTAGGGCTAAGCAGCAAACAAATTAAATTTGCAGCTGAATTTGGAAGTGATGCAAACAGAATTGAGTGAAGAGAAATACAATCTCTGCTGGGGAGATGGAGAAATTAAACATTGGCAGAAAATTACGAAATCAAACCTGAAGTAGGAATTTTAAAGCTAGTGTGATGGGGAAATATTAATGTTGAGCAGTGATATGCAGAGGCAAAAAGAAACTTAGAAAGGAGCAATACCTGATCAGACTCAGGAATGATCTAAAACTTTGGAAAAGCACAGTATTTAATAAATGCAAATACTGGGGCATTTCATTGCAGAGCTGGAAGGGAATTGCTGCTTCTTGTAGCAAAGCAGTAAAATTGGGAAAGCTGCTTGAAAGATGGAAGGTATTGTCATGCAAAAAGAAAATCAGGAAGGAGAAGCAAAAATGACTGAAAGGGTTGTAAAACAGACCTTTGAGGAAATTGCCTTGAAGGTGCAAGCATTTGCCTTGAGCTGGCAGAAAGGGCATGACAGAAAACACAGGGCAAAGATCTGGAAAGTGTAAGCATTGGGGAAAGGAAACATTTGGTTTAGGGTGGGGCAAAGGAGTGCAATCAGGAAAACTGGGATTAAGCTGAGGAAAGGGAATTTAGGCCCATCATCAAAAGCAGTTTGCAAGCTCTGCAAGATGTTTGTAACAAACCCAAAGCCACACCAAAGAGGTCTGGGTTTCGTGTTTCCTTGCAGCACTGAAACTCCATTTAAGTCTTTTCTTGAAACAGTTTGAAGATCTATTAACCTTTCAAGTCAACCTGGACCTACTTTGGCTCAACCGGGGCTGATTAATTGTCTTGTATCAAAGTCAGGCAGTAGTTGCAGCTTCTCTTATTTTTGTCAGAGAGATGCTTTGACGGCTTAAGTTGTCCATAATTAAAGCTGAGAGAAGCCTTCCAGATGAAACTTTCACCTCTTCACAATTCTGGGGGCTTCAAGCCTGGCCTTGTAACAGATTGTCCTGATTGTTCTATTTAAAAATGCCAGAGGTGGATTTTGTTTAACTGGGTAGCAGGAGGAGAAAGGGAAGCACCTCTCAGATTATCTGGACTTTGTCCCTCTCCTGTTAGGCTATGAAAGAGCAGCCTCCTGGAGACCTTGTGATGCTGGATAGTCTGACATGTCTTTACATTTACATTGCCACAGGACAACTCATTTTTTTGGGAAAAAACCCCAAAAAACCAAAAAACCCTTGGCACTAAAAAAACACTCTTTGTCAGTTTTTCTGCTACTAGGAAACTTGAAGGGAAAACTGTTTTCAGCTTTGACGTTGATATATTTATCATTATTTTGCAGGATTTTACATTGAAATCAAAAGAGTTTCTGGTTTTTGGGGTTTTTTTTTGTTTCAGAAGCTGAAAACAACTTCTGTCATTTTTAACATCTTCTGATTTCCTTTTTCTTTTGTGAAGTAAGAAAAACAGAAAAATCAAGCAAACAAACAGAATAAAGCAAGGGCTGCAAATTCAAAAGTGTAGAGTCTCATTATGAAAAATCTCGTATTCCTAAGCCTGATTCATTAGTACAGACAGGACTTGCACCCACAAGGAAAAAGAAATACAGGGAATGTAGGGAATGCTAGTTAGAAATGAAGTGAACTTTTGTTTGGGAAGAATTAATACAGACTCTGAAGTTAACCTGAGATATTTCTGTCATTAAAATTTTTAAAAAGGGCATTTATTTGTTTTTCTGAGAGCTCTGCTGTGACCCTTAAACACAGATGTTTGTACTGAGGGTATAGAATCACTGAATCACAAAATAATTAAAGCTGGAAACAACCTTTAAGATCATTGAGTCCAACTTGTGACTGCCAACCACTTTGTCACCCACCCCAAAGCAGCGAAGGCCATATCCAGTCATTCCTTGGACACCTCCAGGAATGGGGACTCCAGACCTCCCTGGGCAGCCCCTTCCAGTGTTAAGACGGTTTAGAAGGGACAACATTGCTGCTCTGGAGTTTGTCCCAGTCACCGAGCCTTGCCGGGGAAGAGCCGCTCCATTTCACCCAGAACCGCACCTGTGTTTGCTTTTCCAGAGGCAGTGACTCCACGTCTCCCGGAACCCATGCACGAATACATCCATGGTCACTCCATGAATCAAAGGCTGCTCTATGAATTCCTTTCCCTATTCTTCAAAGGTTCACAACCCCCCAGATATAAAAAGTCTTGTTAGGCTTGCAGGTGCAATGTATCTGATGCAGCGTTCTTAAGAAAAGGATGCCAGACCTGATCCCATTATTTTAAAACCACCATAGGAACTCAGTGAAATCAGCATTAATTGGACAAAGCTTTTGTACAATAAGAGGCAGGGGATGACAATGTAACTAAATACAGCTGATGTTTGAACTTTATTTTAACATACAGCATGCAACTGAATTGTTTCCATCAGAACTGTGGTGCGAAATTAGCATTACTGTGTATAATTAACATCTTTTCCATGCCCTTTGCACAGGTGCAGTAGCTTGCTCACAACCAGCTTAAAATGAAGTCTTTAAATTCATTCTCAGAGGAAAAGGAGTCTTGTATTTCTGATAAAACAGAAGTGTTATGGTGGGGGGAAAGGTTAGAAGTTTGCTTCTTTGCAAACTTCAAAACTGACAAAAGATGTCAGACTTTAAAAAGAGCTTAGTACAGAGAGCTCGTTTGTTCTGACCAGTTAAATAAGATGGTTAATAGGACACATCACCTCTACCGACAACTTCTCTCAGTAAAATCATGAGGGCTCTCCTAGAGCTGCTCCCGGGTGCAGAGTGAAGCCCTTGAGCCCCTCTTATGGAGAAGAGCTCACAAATATAATGCATGCCCATGACAGGCTTGTTCAGATGCATTTTCCCATTGCATCTGAATTTTTCAAAAAGCCGTTGCCCCTTCAGAGCAAAAAAGTCATCCTGCTAATTTGCATTAGTTTATAGCAAATAGTTTACACATAGGCCTGTCCTGAGGGTAAGGACTGTTGGCAAATCCAGCTCCTCTGCATTTTTTTCCTGGTAGAAATCTGCCTGAAAAGGAACTTTGCTTGGGAGTCCCCCAGTTCATCAACGTGCACGTGGATAAAATTTCCTGTATGCAATTCTCCTTGAGATGTGGAAGTGTTCCAGTTTCCAGTTTCACCTCTCAGTTCACATTTTGCCATGAGTTTGACTATATTTGGGGATTAATGCTCAAGGATGGCAAGAGTATTCTGGTCCCAGTCTAGCAGAATATCTGATTTTTAAGTTTGTGAGTCACCCCGCTACAGTGCAGACTGCTCACACATTCAGCTCATGTTTGAATGTTCTACTAATTTCCATCCAAAATGTCCAATAATTTGCAAATCAGGATCTCTAGAAGCCTTTCCAAAGTCAAAGCATGATTTCTGTGTTCTCCACATCCAACTATACTAATGCAAGCTCTGCACCTCTGCCAGGTCCAAAACTCATCTGAAAATGCCCTTGGTTTTTGGAGGCCATGGAGGTTTTTCTTATCTTTCAATCCAGATACCAGTTTGCTGTTGATACACAATGCATTCCCTGCTCCCACTTGCCAAAAATCCTTAAAAGGGGAATTTTATAGCTGAGAGTACTTTAACACATGTTGTCTCTCACCCAGCATATGATTTCCAGATATTTGACAGAAAAGCAAAGTCTTAAAGTGGGCATGTGAAGGAGGCAAATGAGATGTACCACAGCTGGTCTTACCACTCCTTACACAGTCAGTAACTAGTATGACTTTTTAGAAAATCCTTTCTTACTGAAGAAATTCTGGTTGTGAAAAAAATTATAGAAGGTCAGGATTGAAGTAATTCTCAGGGTATGAAAACCAGGAATAGAAAGAGTAATTTTTTAGCAGAACTTCTGGTCACCTCTTTTCAAATGTACACTTTATACATTTCACAAAAGGATTCTACTCCCATCTAACCACCCCAAAATTCACAGAATCACAGAGTCATGGAATGGTTTGGGTTGGAAGGGACCTCAGGGACCATCTAGTTCCAACTCCCCTGCTAACAGAAGGTAAGAGAGGGCTGCAGTTGTATTACAGTTCAGAAAGTGAAACCCAGGTAGGTTGTATGACTTTTCCTAAGTTATGCAAGCCAAAGCTCACATGAGAAGAAAATGGGAGAGTGGGCCTTCAGACCTTCCTCTCGTGAGGTCTGGGCTGGCCTAGGTTAGTTCTACACACTGGATTAGCCTCTTCCTTCAGCTTCCTCCCCACACTCTGCTGGCCTTAATAAAAGCTGTCCAAAATCAGAAGTAATTCCATGCCATATTTCTTCTACTGAAGCGGTAGAAAAGGAAAACAGTCCTTACTCGAGTGAAGTCAGAAGTAACTGGGAAGCAAGCAGAGGGAAGGAAAAAGATGTGGAAAGCATTGCCAAAGGTGTCCATGGCTGGCTTATGCACAACATCTCAGGTGCCTTGAGGAATTAAGAATAACTTGGAATGAGCTTTAAAAAAGGATCAGGCCAATGTAAATCAGCTGTAACAGTTCAGTAGTTTTCCCCAGGAACTGACAAAACAATCAAGGGAAGGATTTTTAATTCTGCACATAGGAAAAGCCTGGTCCTAGACTTCAATTTGCACAGTAGAAATCCCTGATTAGAAAGGAGCCAAACACTGTTGTGCTTCAGGAAGTAGGAGAATTAGGAATGCTTACTTTGGACGATAGTGTAACTTTACAGCCTATATGAGGGGAGATGCACAGCTGCATCTCCCCAGGAGTGGGGAACTGAATATATTGTGAGTCAGTCACAGTTCCTCCCTATCTTCCCTCCACCACCACTTGCACTCCCTTTGCTCTGCTACAAGAGTCAATTACTTCATCCTCATTTTTTTCTTTCCCTTTTTTTTTTTTTTTTCATGGAGCAGTTTACTCTCCCATGCTCCCAGCCAGCTCGTTTGGCGAGCGAGGAAGTAGAGTGGGGTGAAGCTTGGGCTCTCTGCACTTCTGTCATCTCAGCATCCCCTCTCCACCCACTTCCTCTCAGCAGGGAGTATTGGGTGAGCAGTCCCTGCTCCTCTGGCTGCAGGAAGAGTTGTTCTGAGCAAGC
>VYZP01001828.1:0-16345 GCA_013400635.1 Hypocryptadius cinnamomeus | reverse complement strand
TAATTTCAATGTGCGTCTTAATTTGCAATTTTTGTGGTAATCCTCTACTTCATACAAGCATGGTTAGCACACCATGGGCTTTATAACACAGCCTCCTGAATTTTCCAAGAAGACTGCTTCGGTGTAGGGGAAAGCTTATTATTTTGTGATTAGTTTCTATTACAGAATAAATAATTTCCAGATAAAAAGTGATTTAGCTTACCACAGAAATGCACAGTGTTTTCAAATGTAGAAATCAGAAGCTTGTTTTTACTACTTCTATCAACCGGTCACTAGGAGAAAACCATTTATGAATTGCAAAAGGGAGGTAGAGACTTTTTAGAGGTGTATTCAGCCAATTTTGATTCTCTTATATTATCTTAGGTATTTTCAAGCATTTTTCTTCAGTGGATTCATATTTCAGACAGTATTTCTGACAATCTATTTTATGCTTCATTGACCACAGGGTTTGAAATTCTAGTTCATATTGGCACAGTAGCGTCAAATTTGTAGTGATAAATGGATAAATTTTTTTTATTTTAAATAGGTCTCTGTTGTTTAATTTGAGAACTGTAATTTTTTTTTCGGTTCATTACTTCTGCTATTTTTCTGTCTAGGAAAAAGTGATTAAAAGAGACAGAGGGATCAAGGTGCTTTAGACTTGTCCATGTGAAGAAATGGATTGTCCAAGGGAGGGTAAATGTACTCATACAGTCTATTCATTTTGCTTTAACAGAATTAATGTTATAGTTTTCTGAATTTATTCTTTTTCAGTGAACTGACACTGCTACTCTTGGGAATCTGTTTAAAATGTGCAACCCAGGATTCATTATTGGGTAGTACACTTGCTAATGTTATTTTCATAAGCTGAGATCTTTTATTTAGGTGTATTGTGAATTAAATTTCTTGACTTTCGAAAGTGCTGCTAAATTATAAACTCCTCATACTTAAAGTGATACTACCTCCTATCCTTATTTAAGTATGTTCCACTACCTAATTGTAAGGAGGACAAAGCTGAAGAGGAAATTATGCTCTGAGAAAATGCTTCTATTTTAGCATGTTCTCTATTTTTCTTTATTAATTTTATAAAACACCATATCTCTTCAAAAACGGGCCCTGAATCTCAAGTTAGTAATGTTGCTTTCCTTAATCTACAGAAATTTGCATTCTATATTACTCATGTAAAATAATTCTGACCCCAGTCCTTAAGATTGTGTATATTTTTTTTCATTGTTTTTTGGTGGAAAATATTCCTAGATTTTCATATGTTGTAATATCTGGGAGAGTCCATTTTTTATATAGACTACAATTAAATAGAGAGGAAGCAGAATGGGATTGTAATACGCCAAGAGGCAAAGAAAGGAGTTGCCTACCTGTGGTCAATGAATGGCTTGAGAGAGCTGAACAGTTCTGTGTTATATCTGAAGACAATACAGAAAAGCAACTATTCCTTAAAGTGGAATAAAGAGCTTACTTCTGAAACTGGTGAGTGACAATTTAAAGGCACTATGTGATGAGGAGTAGGACTACTCCCCTTATTTGGGTCTTTGGCTTATATTTTCTTACGCGTATTACATTTCCTTGTAGTGTAATACAAAGAAAAACGTGTGTTACGTTTCCTTTCCGTGTAATATTCTTTCCTATTTTGTGTTGTGAGCTATTCAAGTTCCTGCTTTTTCTGTGTGTATCAAACCTATGTTTTCACCAGGACAATCTATTTGGCGTGTGTTTTTGATTGCCATTTGTCCAGGAAGCCATGATAGTGGATCATAGGATCATAGACTATCCTGATGTGGAAGGGACTCATGGATCAACTCCTGACTCCACATGGGGCAACCTAACAGTTAAACCTAATGTCTGTGTTGTTCAAACACTTCTTGAACACGGACAGGCTTGGATCCATGACTTCACTGGTGACCTTGTTTCAGTTCCTAATCACATTTTCAGTGAAGAACGTGTTCCAAATAGCAAAGAATACCATGTTGGAAGGATTCTCAAGGGTCACCTGGTCAAACCATTCTTAGCAAAAGCACTGTTTCAGCAAAATGACCCAGTACTATGTCCTGCCAAAGTGTCCAGTGTTGGGGAAATCACCACTTTTCTGGGGAAGTTATTCCAATGCCTAGTTGTTCTCATTGTGAAAAATGTTCCTCATGTGAGCAACCAGAATCTCCCCCGGAGTAGCTTGTACCCATTACACCTTGTCTTTTCCATGACTGCTTGTAAGAAGTGTTATAGAAGTGCTTTCTTTCAATAATCTGATTGTTTCTAGTAATGCTAAACTGTTACATTATAGTACAAACAGAAAATCTTTTAGTTAAGTAAAGATGAAATGTTTCAACTGGCACATGTTGACGTGCAAATGTGTGTATATATACATATTCATATATGTAAAACACAGTCTTATGTATATAATACTTATATCGTGAGTAAGTGAGAAATATAAAACTTACATCATGGATTGTGATAATAATGTCCTAAAAATTGAACAAAAATTCCAGAATAACCAGGTGACACTTTGTCCTGAAAATTCTGGTGGAAAAGCTACTATTTTACAATTTTCGTTGCTGGTACAAATTCAAGAAAGTTGTCTTTGATTAAAAGTAAGAATAAGGGGTAAATAAAAGTACACAAACCCTTATTTTTGGGATTTTTTTGACAGGGCTTACTGTTGGATTTCAGAAGGCATGTGCATTTGAGGAAATGTTGGTTTGTATTCCAAAGTGTGCTGACCTTACCACCATAAGCTATTGATATCATAAATTGTCTTTAGTACTACTGTGAGATCGCATTCCCATTCTCAGANAGTACTACTGTGAGATCGCATTCCCATTCTCAGATTTCATTATAGTTGGCCAACAAGTTAAAAAGTCACTGTAACTTGAAAAAAAAAAAAACATCATCTCATTAAGCCTAATTTCCTAAGAAATCAGGCCAAAGTGTCAAGACAAAAAGATATGGTGCTGTTAAGAAGGAACTGTAGAAATGTGTTTAGCATTTAGTGTTTTCAAAGAGAACTAAAGATTTTTTTGGGCTGGGAGTGAGGATTGTGTGCTGGTGAATCGCATATAAAATTCGTCAGTTGTCCTTGTGTATTTTGATACTTGTGAATTTGTAACATAGGCAATGACACTTTAAAACAAAATGATTCTCCTCCTCTTCTTTTTCTCACTGATTTTCTTTAACTTCATCTGTGTTGACAGAAGGGAATTGGAAGGAAGGGAATTTGGATGAATTTATCGTCATGATGGGAGAAGAAAGGCAAAGAAGAGCTTCTAATGTTTTAGCATGCATTAGAATGTTAATAGACAATTACCATAATTAAATAAAAACATTCTGGTTTCTTAGTAGTGTGCCAGTTTTCAAAAAGCAGTATTCCTTGTTGTGTCTTACTTGAGAGATATAGATCAATTTGTCTACTAAATCCAGGAGATGTCAAAGCACATGTTTTATTTATCATGGTGTGCTCATCTATTTGTGTTTTCCGTTATTGAAAATGTGGGTTGGTTTGAGATTTAAAATTGTTAATTTTCTACCCTCTCTCTCTACTTGAATGTCCTTTATTTTCATGTGCAGTCAAAGAAGCATGAGTATAAGCCTCCATGCTGTGCGTATAAATAACTCCTCTAGCAACTGGAAAGAATTAAAACATGGCATTAGCAGCAAAAGCTGCATTAGTTGGAATGGCTTACCCAGGATATGCTAACTGATAAACTTGTATCTATTTAAGAAAGATCTAATTAGGATCCTTTTGTTACATAAACTAAACCATATTATTATAATGAAACATACATAAAATAATGAATAGAACATGATTTTTTATAATTTCATTCAAATGAGATGACTTAAAGGTAATTTCTACATTTTAAGCATTTAGTTTCATGACATTTCCTAGCAATTCACCAATTATAATGCCTCAAAAGTTTGCCATTATTAAGAAACATTTAATGTAGGATTAGATTAGTCATAAATATTTTATAGGGAGAAAATATATTATTTCAGGTACATCCCAACATTTTATGCCTGTAATTCTGTGCATCTGCATACAAATAAAAGGGATGCTCTGTTAGCATATTGCACTCCTACTGTATCCTTCTGTTGTGCGTGAGTCAGTCATGAAACAATCTGAAAATTGTCTTGATTTTGCTTCCAAAGTCTAAAGCTAGATACATTTTGGGATGACTTTTCTTCCTTTTCTCTGAACTGTCATCTCAGCAGGCTTTGGAGTTCAGTTATGGCTGTTCCCAGGCATTCGAAGATCTGTTCTTAACTGTCCATAGCATGGTTCTGCCTGACGCAGTAAGGGGCAAGTCTGGCAGCCTCCTTGTTGTTTTTCTAGACCACTATGCCATTTGGGCTTATTTTGTAATGAAAAACTGGAGTTAAATGATGGTGTACGATGTTAAATGATGTTAAACACGATGTTAAATGACGTTGTAGGGTTTAGAAGGGCTGTGGCATGGAGGTGCTTTGCTCAGTACCTTTAATCACCTTTTGCACTGTAACACTGTTGAGGCATTGGTTTTATTTCCCAGGGAAGACAAGATTTGCATCATGGCAGTCCTATATGAGTAGGGGAAATCAGTCTTCATGAATCAAGCCAGTAAAGAGGAAAGCGGAGAGAAGGAAACTGCATTTTGTTTCATATTTAACTGCCCATTATGGCAGGATTGCTGCAAACATAAATATTCTAAATTTTAGGCACACATTTTAAGCAAAATAAAAGTGAATCTTCTGAGGAAACAAGACATATTCTATTTTCTCTCTTGATTTGCTTTGCCTTTTGTGTCAAGGAACTGCATACCAACCTGCTTCTGGTGCTTTGCGCCCACATACCTCCTGACTATACTCTCATTTTTATGACCCAAACAGCAGCCCCAAAAGCTCCTTTCTCAGGGGCTTATGAGATGTATCTGCAGGGTTGTGACTCACTTGCAGCTCTTTCCTGTTGGTTGGTGACCACAGAGCTGTAAGGACACCCTCTCTTACAGCCAACAGACCTTAACCGAGGAGCTCTGGATGTGAGCCCTAGGCAGGAGCTGGACATGGGCAGCAGCAGCAGGAGCAGCCTGGTGTGGAGCTTCCTAGAGAGCACTCACAGTTTTACAGAGCAATAACACACCTCAGAAGAGATGCTTGGTAAGATTGCTCTGCTGTGTGTTTTAGGAGTGTTCTTCACTGTAGAGGTTTAATAAGCTTGAAGGAATCATAGTGTCTGCTCTAGAGCCTGCCTGCTCCATTTATTCTCTTTCTACCTGAGGACAAAACAATGATGGGTGATTCTATTTGGATCACACATTAACCCAATTTCTATCAATGACTTAAAATAGAAGTAATACTGACTGCTAAATAGAGAATTGTATTTCACAGAACCATTTGAAACTGTCTAACCAAATGAAATTAGCAATAATTTCTTAAAAGGTCATTTTTTAGCTTATGTCTATCCTCTGTTTTCTGCAGTTTTGTGCATCTATAAATTCTGCCAAGTCTGTTTTTGTTGACAGGCAATATTGGTCTTCCTTTGAAAGTTTGGTTTGCTTCCTATGAGATTTCTTGGTACATAGTAGAAGTTTAGTTATGACTTAAGCTTAAAAAAATCCCACCTGGACTTTTTCATTGCCTCTGTGATAACCTTAAAGATCTGTGTGGTCCACACCTGGGTGTTAAAGCAACAGCATTTCTTTTTAGAAATGAACACAATTATTAAGAAATATAAAATACTAAAATAATGAAAGAGAAAAATATATATATTCCTATGTAGAACATGGGATTGTTATATTTTAAAATAGTTTTAGCTGTATACTTTATAGCAACTTCTTAAAATTTATTTTCATTTAACTGTGGATTCCCCTTAGTCATCCATACTAATGCAAGCAGCAGTCCCCATTCAATGCATAGAAGGCTTTTATGGAGGTTTAAGGGTAAGAATAGTGTCTTTTGTTGGCAAACACATATTGGAAAGAGAGAGAATAGGCTGGCAATGTCCTTTCTTGGTGTTTGATGAAATGCTGTTAAAAATCATCAGTATGACAGAATTTATGTCCTTCCAGTAGATGCAACAGAAATACGAAGTTGTTTACAATAACACCATTTTACCATTTGTTTCCCTTTTTCCACTTAATGATAAACACACTATTTCTTGTGTAAGAAGACCATTTCTCTTCCTCATATACCCTGTGAAGTAATAACAGCCATTAGTTCCTTGGTGCCAGTTCTGCCGGTACTAACGAAATCTCTTCTACTGATTTATCTTGTGGTTAATTTTACTTTGGAGCCTCGGAATGACGTAAACGTTGATTGAAATTTCCATAGGTTTTGTGCGTGAGCTCTTTCCCATGTTGTGTTCTGTGGTGCATACACTCAGGCCACAGCCTGTCCCTCTTCAGGGGTGTGTGTTTGAGGTCTCTCCCTTTCACCAGAAGTCTCTTTTGACAGTACCTGGGGGAACAGTGTGCTTAACCTCTCCACCCCAAAGTTTAATTTCAGCAAAACTAACAGTTCAGAAAGTGATTAATGAGGGTGGTAAGCAGGCTGACAAGGCAGATAGTATTGACTTCATTAACCTGTTTAACAAGGGAACTGGGTAAAAAACCCATAAAAATTAAATGTAACCTCTAATACTTCCTTGTCATGTGGTATAGGAAGTGAGAATCACTCACAGTAAATTATAGTTCCAAAGAAAATGTATGCCATTATGATAAATGTGATATAAATAGGTAGATAGGCTGGCTTTCACTGCTGCCTTTTACTAAGTCATTTTCCTGCCCCAGACTGGCTGTACTGTAGTGATTCATAGATAATTTCTTGTAATGAATGAGCATAATTCTGGTGGAACTTGGAAACTGGTAGCAAAGCTTGTTTTTAAAACATTTATTTCTCTTAGTGATACAGTAGAAACTGAATCTAAAATAAGAAGTGTCCTCCTTTTCTCCTTCAAATTCTTTTGGAAGGAACAAAACATTTGGGTCTAATATCTTATAGAGGTATAAAAAAGCAGATGTCCCTCTGTTTGCAATCTCCATCTTAATTAATTAGAAAAACTGAGGATCTATTTGGGTTTGTATATTTTTGAACCACAAGTTGGAGATTAGCAGTCTTGTCTGTGGTGGTGCTTGTCTGCATCTTGGAAGAGAAACAGAACTGAAAGGGCTCTTAATTTTGGGTTAATTTTTTATAATGAAAGTAAATTTTTTTGAAACTCAAGTCAGGAAATGGGAAAAGGAATGTTCTCAGGGTATCACTAGCTCAGCCTCTTTGCACAAATAGATTTTTTTCCCTAGTAGATTTCTATAGCTTATTATATTACCATTTGTTTTGCTCTGCATAGAAGAAATTCCCTTCCTTGCAAGGTATACACTGCCTTCTGTACACTGTCAATAGAGAAACAGTTCTAATAGCAATGATTAAAGGATCAGATGTATGGTTCAATTAGTAGAAGTGGGTTTTAATTTCCTGAGTCTTGATTGGGGATGATATTGATGTAACCTTAATTTTAACTGTGTATATGTTTTGAAATGTAAATATAAAACAATACATTCAGAAAATGTCATCAGGCACGAGTGAGATGTGCTCGACTGTGTCCCTCCGACACAGGAGCAAACAGCAAAGAAATAAGCAGCTAAGTCACTCGATATCCTGTGCTTCACTCAGGTCTGCATTGCAGCCTTATCTTCCTCCCTTTCATCACACACAGCTCATGTATCATTACCTCCCCCCCCCTCCCCCCCCAAGCAATTTTGTTATCAGGCACAATTTTTATTTGCCAACACACTGAATAGAAATTAGAGAACTGAGATTTATAAATTAAAGCTGCTATGCAGTTCAACTACGCTCTGCATGTTTCTGCATGAGCTGTGCTGACCAGCGCAAGCTCGGCATTGAGATCGTGTGGAAGGGCTTTTTAAAGTTTCCACGGGGTTTTTCTGCACTTCTGAGGACTGAAGAGGTGCCCTGAGCATTGAGTGTGCTGCCCTCTGCTGCTGCGTCCCTGCTCGCTGTAGCCTCTGCTCGTGGGCACCCGGGCCAGGAACCTCTGCAAGACCAGGGCTGATGGAGATGGGGCCAAGGCAGAAGCAGCAAGATGCAGGTCTGCCTACAGCATAGCACAGGAACAGGCCATGGGCTGGAGCTTAAATGCAGCTCCTAAGCTGGGGGGCCCAGGCAGCAGCACTTTTCCCAGCAGCAGACCGGGTTACCCAGCAGGGTTACTGGAGCTAGCCGTGAGCAGCTGAAGCCCAGCATGGGCCAGGAGAAAGGCTGTGGGATGTCTCTGTGCCTCAGGCAGGGCTCTGTCATAGCCTTTCTCTCTAGAGAGGAAAGTACCAATGTAAATAGAGTTTAATTACTGTCTCTTCATTCCCTCTTGAGAAATGGTGAGAGAATGGAACCAGGACATGTGGAATGGGCACCAGTGGGAGATTGTCCCAAGTAGCATTTGTCTCTTGTTGGCCACTTCTGAAACCCATGCAGTGAGATTTACCATAATCAGAAAAGAAAATGTGGGTCTGAACATTGCAGATCTGACGACAATTCTGATCTTATTGACTGTCAGGAGAAGGGGAGGAGGTGATGCCTTGTGTGGGAAAATAGAGGTGAATGAAAACTGGGCTGGAGAAAAGTCAATTCTGAGAATGCTTTAACATTCTCTAGTCTTGTAATAGACCTATGGCAACTCCAGAACTTCGGCTTGGATTTCAGAAAATAAGCTCCCATTCAGTATTTGACACTTCTGCTGCTCCCCAAAATTGTAAATTTTCCCCTCCTGTGTCAAGGTTCATGAATTGCAATAGCAGCCTAAATATTTCACCTTTTTTGTAATTTTCTTTCTGTAGGAGTTGGGAAGCTGAATTGTTTAACATATGAAAAGTCAATAATTAAGAGACCTTGAATCCTTCCTTAATGGATATGAATGCCAAGAGTAGCTAATAATGAGGAGGAGACTTGCATTTGTTGATTTTTGTTAAGAAATGCAAGAAAAAAATGAGAGAAAAGTGTTTTTCTCCTTTGTTTCCACTGGAAAAAAATAGCAAATAGGCTGCAATGTAATATTGCTAACATTGGTCAAAGAAGAGGATATATTACAGCAGTTGAATTCCACAGGTTCATTAAGGAATGGTTAATTGAAGGTCAAACAGTTAAAAAATGTGCCCTCAGGACTCCTTTTGTCCCTGCAGTTCATCCCATGCAATGGTAGCTTTTGTTTCTTCTCAATATTAATAAGGTGATCCACTTTATTTCCTAAAAATGAATTAAAGATGGTGAATTTTCCTTTTTATGAGAAGATAGCAGAAAGAAAATTAGAAAAGAACAAGTCTAGAGCTGTTATTTGGGTATCTTTCTGCCTGTGAGGAGGACCCCTGTGGTGTTGTATTCAGAGACATTTATTCACTGTCTCAAAATGAATCTTTTCTCAAAGATCTAAATTTCAGTTGTCAAAACTTTCTCCTTTCAAATATAGCAACTGAAGATTTTGAAGCCATGGGAATAACCTTTGGCTTGAATTTAAATGCATATCTCCAGGGACTTCAAACTCAAATGAGACTGCTTTCTATCCAACAGATTTTGCAGGTAATACAATATAGTTAGAAATTCTTTTCAGAGCCAGGCCTTGCCCAATCCACCACCACACACACTATGAGTAAGGCGAAAGAAGAACCCTCAGTACTCCAGGCAGACACTTGCAACTCTTTTTGTTTACATTCCCTTGCATTGGTTCTTTTTCACTCTACATCAAATTGCATGTCTTTGGCAACAACTGGTTCTTGTTTCCATCTCTCTTGTAAACCGAGTTGCTCATAACTGTCTCTTGGTTTCATGGTACACAATGCTTTTGCTCCAACTTTGCTTCCTTTGTTTTGGCTGGTGTGCTTAAGACTTCTTAAAATGTTTTTCTGTTTTGGAAGAGGAGGTCTCTGAAAACACAGGCAAGTCATCACAGCTGGATGTGGCATGACAGTTTTGTTGGCTGTGAGCATGCTGAGGAGCTGTAACACGAGGATTGTACATCTCTGTGTAATGTAGATGTGTGTGTACACACATGATCTTCCCTGTGCAGGCTGCCCTAATTCAGGCACTGCAGCTTTTCTCCTACATGAGAGGTTTCTGAGACTGTGGCTGTTCATAACCATCATTAAACATTAAGGAATGATAATCCAATATCCTCACAGGCATTCATTGTTCTTCTGATTTCAACTGTGTTGTGGGTGCATTGTGCCCATCTCAGGGTAAGGACTTGTGCAGCACTGGCTGCTGTTAGATATCAGGCAGGAGATGGCCTTGATAGGTGATGTGCTTCTGTTTCTCAGAAAGCTAACATTCTAAAAGGAGCTTTGCTCAGCCATCCAGCTGCAGTGCCACAGCAGTAATACAATACTTCCAGGGCAGGGAATTGAATACTGTGGGGAGTGTGTGTTAAAATGCTTACAAGCAAGACATATAAGTGTCATTAACTGACAGAAATTAATCAGTTATATTTACATGTGTTGAAAAGGAGCAGCCTAAACCAGCAGTTCCATCTCATCATGGACAGCAGCACAGCCATGATGTGTTATTCTACCAAACCAGAGAACTCTTCCTATCCAAGTCTTCACTTGTATCACACTGTGAAGTGTTTTTTTATCCAGCATACACATTAAAAAAGAACAGAAACAAAACAAAATCTCCCACAAACCCTCAAGGTCAGTCAGTCTAAATAATGACAGGCAATACAAATGCATTTTATACATAAACAGAAAAGGAGTGGGGAAGGTCTTTCTCATTATGCCAAATGGCAGTCTGGCTATGATTTAATGCATTTGAAATTAAGTCTGTCTCTTCAGCTGTACATTTTTACTAGGTCTGCAGAACAGCCTGGCAGACAGTGTGAGCAGATGCTTCTGGTTGGATCAGGATAAATTTCTTTGTGCTGGCTTTTTCGTCCGATAAAATCTTTGGAATCTTTTTGCTGCAGTGAGCTTAGGTGTTTTCCAGATGAAGTGTTGGACCAAATGAGCCTACTGGTGTATCATTGTAAGGAAAGGCAGCTTCTGTTTAAAGATCTCTGCTTACTGCATAGGTAAAGAACAAATATGATTCTATGACTTCAATATCTTTTTTGTTCGTTCCATCTTCTCATGGCACCTAAAAAAATCTTTTTTCTGGGAGAATTCTTGTGATTTTTTTTTCACCCAGTCAATGCAACATCTGGTCCTTTAGGGATTTACAGTATGTGAAATCAACACTTTATTTCACAACTAACCCAAGGAAAAGGAGATTATTGTTTGGTGTTTTTTTCTTCAGAATTAGGAGAAGTAGTAACCTACTCTTTTTACTGCTGCCTTATGTGTGTGGGGGTGTTCCTGGAGAGTTCTAGTCGTAAGATATTTATCAATAGTCAAACTCATAAAGTCCCAGATCCCTGTTTCTATCCCACAAGTAGACCCTGACAACAATGATCTTTTCCTAAAGAGTGGGAAAAACATATCATGCAACCATTTATTATGAGCTGTCATCTATCATACTTCAATACATAACAATAAAAAAGCACCTCCAGAATGACATGAGGCACAGTATAGCCAAAACTATGGCTGAGTACCATTGGCTGAACATATTAGAGGTGTAATTCATTATTGTTGATGTGGACAGTTCAAAAGCTTAAATTTTTACTTTAAACAAGAAAATTATCTCTGAAAAGTGATTATGCTTCCCGAAAAATTTAAAATAAATTTAATTTAATAGAAAGGGACAGAAAAACAAACAAACAAACAAAAACCAAAAAAAGCAAAAGAGTTTAAAATGCCCTTCTTGATAATTCTCTATATGCATGATTTTTCTTTGTTCCTCTTTTTTGTTCCTTTTCTTTTTCTTTTTTTTTCCTTTTTTTTCTTCTTAGAAGCTTTGTTATCTGGGTCTTTAGTTCTTCCTGCTCCTTTCATATCTTAGCTACTCTTTCAGCAAGAGTTTATGGCCTGTGAGCCAATTGCCTTTTTCTTCTTTAATTATGGAAGCTGAAGGCCACTTTGTCTGCCCTGAGTGCTTAATTGAGGGAGGACCATGCTTACTTTTTTGTTCCTGCCTAGCTTGCCAAAAGTATGGTGCACTGCACAGAAGGGACAACAGCTTCTTTGGTGATTTCTTTTTAACTAGCATCCTGAAGTAAAAGCGGGAGCCAATAAGGAGATTATAGTACTCTGTCCCTTATTTAGGAAGGATTGTGATGGCCTGGTCTATGTTAAGTATGTGTAGAATGTTCTTCAGCTTTTCTTTTACCTTGGTCGAAGATATGAAAAATATATATTTTTTTAACGAGTTCACTTAACATATCCTGTGTCTCTCTCTTTTTCCCCATACTAAAAGGGGGACGGGGTTATATTCACAAAGAAATTCCCTACTTTCCACTCTTTCATCACTAAGTGATATTTTTCCTCATTAATTTATTTTCAAAGTGTATGTGTGGTCACTTCAAGCTGGTTTGGACTTTTATGAGGCATTCTTATAAATCAACCAGAATGTGACTTTGAACAATAATTATCTCTATTAAAGTTTTATTATTTATTGTTCTTTGTATATTTGCGCAATTTGATATCTGAGTGAGTCATTGTAGAAGGCATGTCTTTAAAATTATTCAATACAGCAATAAGATTTCTAAGCAGGGAATTTGAATTACTCTTACAGTATTTATGCTAAAATGACAATCAGACAGTCTAGTTCTACCCTAAGATACTTGCTAAATTGGTAGTGGGATTGAACTTGGCTCTGACTTTCAGAACGTGCAGATCTTATGACTGAGTCATGAAAGGTGAACTGTCACATATCAAAGCTTAATTATTGCTTAAGTTTATCCTTCAATCATTCTCTGATTTGCTCATACCAAAGGAAAAATATTTCCTGTTCTGATGCCTTTTATTTTCCCGTGAACAAATCCAATGATGCCAAAGGAAGCTGTGGTTGCAGTTTGGTGACAGAATACAAAAAAAACCCCCTAAAGTGATAATTAAGTTATGCTGTGAATATTGGTTATAAATTACGTTGTCTCATGTAAGCACTTGGGACTTCTGTTGTCTTTTTCTTTTTAGTGCATCATTTTTTCACAATATTGGAAGCCTGGCCATGTGCAGAGATTTTCTTATCTAAGGATACCAGCTGTTTACTGGAGGATGAAACTAGTTGTTCCTTTCTCAAGCAATGTCTGCCACAAGGAGACAAAAATGTGTGTATGACTTGATTTGTTTTCATAATGACGAATGTAGTTCAGTTAGGAAATTGATTGTAAAAATAGAAACCAGGCTTTGAAAAGCAATTTGAAGATATGGTGTAGATCTGTTATGATCATTTTAAGGCTACTGAGAATATTTCACTTATGTAGTTAATCTTTTCAGTGTCTAGCAATAATGTTAATGTGGGAAGCCAATGTTGAGAGTAGGATGCACGCTTGGCTGATATGCACCCAAATTATATGCTAACTACTTAATGTATTATTTCCATGGAATGAGTACATAGAATGCAAATGTAATATAAAGCTGAGACATTAATCTCCTTCAGAGTATACAAGTATCAGCACAGAGGAGCAGTAATCTCATTTAGGCTTTCTTCAAATAATGTTGGGAGAAGATTTTGACTCTCTACTGATTTAGAGGCATAAGCAACAATTTGAGAGTCAGGATCTATCAGATTCAGGCTACATGTGAACCATGTTTCAAATCCCAGCCTTGAAATATCTCAAAGCCTAGGCTGAAAGAAGTATTCCTTGTATCAAGGGAGAACTGTCTTTGTATGACCCAGACAGGGACTGGGCTGTGTGTCGTGGGTGTCATGCTATTTCTCCACTCCTTCGCATGGTCAGTGTTGCTCACTGCTACTCTGTATTAATTGTGACCAAATTAAGGAAGCATCCTCTCTGTAGCTATGGAAGAACTCTCTACCTGTTGATATCAACAAACTACTTGGTGTTTATTTAGCAAAATGTATGCACATTGCCTAGGCAAACCAGTTACTTCAAATTCGCCCAAGGCTTTCATAATGTTCTCAGTACACTGCTGCCTTCTTTGAACGTTCTTCCACCAAATGAGGAAATGAAGCAGGTGTCATTTAAACAAACAAGTATATGAGAAAAGTAAAATTATCTTGGTGTTAAATATGTTAGTTTGCCTTTTGGCGTGCTAGAATTGTAAACTTTCAAGTTCTCTTGGTTCAGTTTTGTGTTTATACATTGTCTTCTGTGGTTATTTTGCTCTCTTGACACACGTAAGACAGAGGCAAGAGCTGCACAGACAACAGCCCTAGGAGGTGGCAAGTATATTTTAGCATGAGACTTGCTTTCTGTGATTTGCTCTAATCAAAATCAGTGTGGACGTGCCTGTCTCCATTTTGAGTTTTATTAGTCCACATAAGATTTCTCCATTTCACCTCTTTACTTTGCTTGACATATTTCATGATTGTGGCATAAATGAGTCCATATCTGTAAAAGAAGAAAGTATTGTAGATTATTAAAAGATTATATTTTCTTTAAGAAAAACTCCAGAAATTTTCTTCTTGCTTCTAAATCCTATGTGTGAATACATTGACACAAATACCACTTTACTTTAGCTGAGGAGACAAACAGAATGTCTACAGATTCTTTGCAGGCCAAGTCTCTCTCATTCTATTAAGACTCAAGACTTAATAGTCAGGTCTCTGCACTTCTCAGGTGCTACAATATCAATTTTCAAGGCACTGTTTTGGGATATTTGGATACACGCTGTTGGACTTGTAGGACCTCATGGGATTTTGTTTGTTTCCAAATCTATAGTACTGTTTGTCACACTGAGCACAAGACTTCTTTGGGAAATGGGAGGGGCTGCACATAGAATTAGAGGTGATTGCCCATGTTTTATTAAACACCAGTTTTTGAAATCCTTCTAGACAATGTCTACAAAACATGTTGAAGAATTGAATTAGTCTTAATCATGTTTAGCTTGGCATACAAGTGGAGGTCTGGTTGTACGTACAAGAATTTAAACTGAGTTGTCATACTAACATTTAAATCTTTCCTTTCCGGCACAGCACCACTGTGGGTGTGTTACATAAATTGCCACAATGGAGTGTATTTCAGATCCTTCATCTCAGAGGCCACCTGTCATTGAAAGTGGCACATTCACCTGCCCATCACTTCTGCAGCAGTGTGTGCCCTAGACAGGGCACATGCCCATGAAGTTAACAACAGGAGCAGATCTTCATACAGCTGACTTTGGAAAGACTTAGTAATCAAGTCACTCTTTCAGATGGGAACAAACACCACAAATAGATTGTTCTTTCTGTCCAAAAGAACAACAAGTGCTTTCTGTTTTGTTTCAGAAAAGAGCAGACTAGTTCCCTGAAGAATATTTTTCTACTCAGTAGAATCCAGTGTTGCTTCTGTGAGCTCATCTCTACTGTCTCTGACCCTTGACAGGTAATCACAGAGTTCTAATGAGAAAAATTATCCTCAAGTCCTTGAATGGATCTAGACAGGATTCAGCATTTTTATGATTGTTAATCCTTATATAGTTCTCTCCATTTTCCTTCCACTTTTGTATTTCTTTTAACTTGACAAAGTGGAAGTAAGACAGGCATGAGGTTGACAATTTTTAATGTTACTTGTCTGGAGTGTTTTTTGGTTTGAGAATATGTATGCATTTCTGTAGTTGTCTAACTTTTCCTTGTTCTGTGTTTAATGCAAACTGTGTAAGTTGTTGAAAGAGGAACTTGACAGTGTGGATGTGTATTCACAATTTGCTCAAAGAACTTCAACTATGGGTCAGAGATTTTTCTTTCTAATCAGTGACAATGTTCATAACCTTTCTGTCTGCTGTAAATGTTCCTGTCGGTAAAATGAGGCTTTACTTGCCTGCCTCACAGGCATGTTGAAGCTTAATTAGTATAAGTAATAAATACTAAGTATTATTTTAAAATATCTATTGCTCTCTAAAATGATCAAGTTTGGATCTTAATTCGTAGCTTTATGAGCTAGGATTCAGTATTGACTGCCTTAGATTTTCACAAAGCCTCTCCTGAATTTAATAAGGGATTTAACAAAATAACTCTTGAAAATACTTATTATTCGTCTTAATAAAAAGCTAACTTGTACTTGCATAAAACTCTTAGAGCTGTACACATTATCAGAGTTTTCCTGAATGACAGTCTTTGAAATGCAAATGTTGTACAGGTCTTCCTTTTCTGAAGAATATATGGTTGTTATTGTATTACCATATGTAAAATGTTTTTCTGCAGATATTTTCATAAATTATTTTCTTCAGACTCCAGTATACAGAAAGAACATCATTTAAAAATCACATGCATTCTTTCAACATTTCACAAGTAAAAACAAATTACAAAGTGGAAATGGATTCTGTTTTTCTAGGTTGGGAGAGCA
>VYZP01001825.1:2438-55216 GCA_013400635.1 Hypocryptadius cinnamomeus | reverse complement strand
GGAATGGTTTGGGTTAGGAGGGACCTTAAAGATCAAAGTGAGGCCCTGGAACAGATTACCCCAAAAAGTTGTGGATGCTCATTCCTGGAAGTGTCCAAGGCCAGGTTGGGCTGGGCTTGGAATGACCTGGTCCAGTGGAAGGTGCTGCTGCCCATGTCAGGGGGTGGAATTCCATGATCATAAAGGTTCCTTCCAACCCCAACCATTCCGTGATTCCATTCCGTGATTCCATTCCACGATTCCATGATCCTCCCTCCATCCTTTCTGTCCCTTGTTTCTACCACCACGCCAACCTCTTGGACAAAAATTGATGATCCCAAGCTTTGTTGGTGTTCTCCTGGAAGTCCAAGGTAATTCATGAGCAGGATCAGTCCAGCATCTGTGACTGTTCCTTGGGATATTCTCAGATCCAGACAGTGCCAGGTCTCATTTTATCTGTGCCTGTCTATGGAGCTCTGTCAGGATTTTTTAACTCCTATTTATTTCCTTCTTTTGCAAGGACATTTTCAGTTGTTCCCTCCTTGCTGAGCAGACTCTGCAGGGGAGAAACAGGTGGTGGCTTGTTTGGTTTTCTTTTCAGAGAGGAACACAAATCCTGTGGGTTGGATTTGTCCAGCATCCTGAAATGTGAGACTAAAAGAGATGCTTCCTCCTAAAGATGAATTTCACAACTGTCAGATGTGAATTAGTGCAAACAAAGCATCAGGTCACGATGGGCAAAGCAAGAGAATAAAGTTTGCTTTAGCAGGAAAATTGCTGTGTTTGTTTAAAAAGGGCTTTTTCTGGCTCATTAATGAGGATGGTGTCTGTTTTCACAGGGTGACTTGTTTGCCTGTGCCTACTGACATCCCATTGGAGCTGTGCTGGGAGAAGCTGAATAATTTCTCCTTTTTAGTGAGGTTTTAAGGAATTTCAGCAGGAATGTCACACAGACAGGGTGACAAGGGCTTCCCAGACTGAAGAGGGGCTGTTGGGGTGTGATGGCACCAAAATACATCAGTGTGGTTGTAACACACACTTTGAGGTGTCTGCTGAGGGGGTGGAAGAGAGCACCTAGAGGAGACGACCCAGATCAAATGTTGGGTTCCTCAGAAAAACCCTCAGAGAGCAAAATACCCTGAAAAACTTGTTGAAAAATGGCTTTTTTTGGTGATAGGAAGCACCAGACACTGTTTTGATTTGATATCTTTAGCTTGGAGAGCTCTGTGTCACAAAAATCTGGGTTCTTCAGTGGTTTTCTCCAAAGTTTCTCCATCTCAGAAGACTTTAGGCACTGAAAGATTTGGGCTGTGGTTATTCTGTGGTTGTAGGAGCTGAGAAGCACCTGCAGCTCTCAAGGGCTTTGCAACCTAACAGGGATGAGGAACATCTCTGAAGTAGTGAGGGACAAGGCAGGAGGAGCTAGCTCAAGACGGATTTGGAGTCTTGAGTAACAAATTTTGTGTCTGTGGTCTCTGCCTAGAGCAGAACTTGTCACATGCAATCCATTCATGGTGCTGCTGTCTGGTTTAATTCTTCTCTGTGAGGGTGGTGAGGTCCTGGCACAGGTTTTCCCAGAGGATCTGTGGCTGCTCCATCCCTGGAAGTGTCCAAGGCCAGGCTGGACAGGGATTGGAGCAACCTGGGATAGTGGGAGGTGTCTCTGCTCATGGCAGTCATCTGGAACTGGAAGATATTAGGGATCCTTCCAACCCAAACTGTTCCACAATTTAAAACAACCCCTCACACATTCTTCTCACAAACCCAGAACCTCAGCACAAGGGGAAGGGTTGTGCTCAGTTTGTTTTCAGTTTGATGGAAACAAATTCCTTCTGTCTGGGACACCCTCCCAGCCTCAAATTCCTTCTGTCTGGGACACCCTCCCGGGCTTTGGGAAGAGCTGGCAGAGTGGATGGCACCAGAGGAATTCTCACTGCTGCAACTCACACCCAAGTCTTTTTTTGTGTGTATCCAAATCCTTCACCAAGGGGACAAACCTGACCAAGCTGACAGATTTCTGTGACAAAGTGACTGATCTGATAGACAAGGGATGAGCTGTGGATATTTTCTACCTGGACTTCAGGAAGGACTGTGATGCTCTCTCCTATAAGATCGTGGAATCAGGGAATGGTTTGAGTTGGAAGGGACCTACAGATCATCCAGTTCCACCCCCTGCCATGGGCAGGGACACCTTCCACTATCCCAGGTTCCTCCAAGCCCTGTCCATCCTGGCCTTGGACAGTTCCAGGGATGGGGGGTGTCCACAACCTCTTTAGGAAACCTGTTCCAAAATCCTCATGAACAAGGCATGGGCTGGGTGGACATTTCTGAGGAAAAGCTGGGACTTCTCAGGCTGGAGAAGTGAAGGTTCAAATTGGGAATCTTACAAATGTCTGTAAATTCCTGAAGGGAGAGAGCAAAGAGGACAAAGCCAGGCTCCTTTCAGTGATTCTCAGTGCCAGGACCAGGCAAAGGACAAAAAACTGAAGCACAGGAAACATCAGGAAATACTTTATGTTTGTGAGGTTGACTGAGCACTGGCAGAGGTTTCCCAGGGAAGTTGTGGAATCTCCATCCTTGGAGATATTAAAACCCCACCTGGAGCCAGTCCTGAATTAGAGGCTTTTAGGTGGTCCTGCTTGAGGGCAGGGATTGGGCTGGTGGAGCTCCAGAGGCCCCTTTCAACCTCCCCCATTCTGTGATTCTGGGAGTTTGGGAGTCTGGGATCTCTTTCTGATGCTCTACTAAAGTCAAGGAGAGGCATAGATCCAGAAAATGGAGAAGTAAATCAGCCCAAGCTCTTTCCTGTGTCACAGGGTCTCCTGTGTGTGTGGCTCTGTCTTGTTTGACTCATCACAAGGTGTCTGAACCCAGCCTGAGGCTGTGCTTTGACCACCAGACCTTTGTGTTTCTCAGTCCAAACATGTCCTATTATTCCATTTCCCATTCTCAGCATGATTATTTTGGAAAATCCCTCCCAAGAGATACCTGGACAAGATCCACAGCGATCAATGAGACCATCCTCATGGTTTTCCATCCTCCTGTTTTCCCTCCTCACAGGACACTCCTTGCAGTGTTACACGTGCAGGGATATGACCCCAGTTGAGGAGTGTCAGAAAATTGAGAACTGCACAGAGAACGAGAACATATGCAAGACTACAATCTATTCCCGAGAGGATGGTAAGGACATTTCCTTCTTTATCCATACTTTTAACAGGAATCAGTGTTTCAACAGTGCTGGCATGGAGACTGGTTCCTCTTTCCACTTTAAAAGTGGAAAAGAACTTCCATGGGAGCTCCAGCTCTCAGGCTGTTGTTGGAAGCAGTGTTTGTGTGAGGGAATATTCAGGGAATGCAAGCTCCTGGTTAATGCTCAGAAATGAGATTTTAACTTTTTGCAGGGTCATGTGATGATAGGAAAACAGGGAATGGCTTTAAACCTAAAGAGGGTGAGTTTAGATTAGGATTTTAGTGAGTTTGATTTAGGATATTAGGAAGAAATGGCTCCCTGTGAGGGTGGGGAGGCCCTGGCAGAGGTTTCCCAGACAAGCTGTAGTGCCCCATCCTTGGAAGTGTCCAAGGCCAGGTTGGACAGGGCTTGGAGCAACCTGGAATAGTGGGAGGTGTCCCATGGCAGAGAGGATGGAATTTGATAATCTTTAAGTTCCTTTCCAACCCAAACCAATCTCTAATTCCATGGCACCAGCTCCTGGTCATCAGAAGACAATGGTGATGCTCTCCCCTGTATTTCCCATTCCTAACTGTTCCTGCTTCTTTTCTTTGCCATAGTTTATCCCCCCTCGGGATTCTCGACTGTCACCAAGATGTGCTCGTCTGTCTGTGAACCCTCTGACGTGGATGGCATTGGGATGACACATCCTGTCACCTGCTGTTACTCTGACCTGTGCAACTTTGATGGCGCAGCAAGTTTGGGGATCAGCGTTGTGCCAGTTGGGATCCTGGCAAGTTCCCTCTGTGCCTTTTTCTGGACTAGAGTGTGACGGGATGACGGGAGTAATTTATTCAGAAAATTTCATGAAGAAAATAGCCCCCCACCAGCCCAGCTTTCCATGTGGATGCCTCATGAACAACACTCAACAGCTCCCAAAAATAGTTTGTTTTTTTTTTTTTCTTTTTTTTTTTAACATCCACACTTTTCCCACAACTAAGAGAGAAGAAAAACTCAGGAAGGCCCAACTCAATGTTTTAATTGATTTTTCAACAACTGCCCCAAAATTAACTATGGAGTTTCTTTGCTGTGTTGGTCTGGTTGGGTTTGAAGTAAAGTATTCAAATGTGTGAAGTATATTTAAGGCAAGAAACCTTGAGAAGAGCTTTCCCTATCTCCTTAGAGCAGGTCCTCTCTGCCCCATTGTTTTCTGCTGTTCTTCCTAGATCTCCTTCTTTGTTCCCAAAAAATTAAGGAGACATTTCTGTGTCCAAAATACGAGGCAGGAGACTGAACTTCCCATGCCAATGATCTGTTCCAGGGAGGCTAAAATTTCATGTTCTCTGTACCCTTTTGAGCAGAATAAAAAGAATCTTGTGTTAAAATAGTTGTAATCACATTTAATTTTCCTTTTTTTATTTCCAAACTCCATCTTTCAGTATTGTTTAACAGTTAACAGAGTTGGGTTTTGGGGTCAGCATCACAGCAGGTGGATGAGACATTTCCCATTATCCCTCACTGGAAGTGACTTTCCATCAACCTTTCTTCCATCGACTCTCCTTGTACAAATCTATCTTTACTGGGAATAAAAATCTATCTTTACTGTACAAATCTATCTTTACTGCATTTTCCCTGAATTCCTTGTGTGTTGCTCTGGGCTCCTGCATTTTGATCCCTCCTGCTCTGGTTCTGCATTTTCCTATAATCCCCTTTCCAAGGTCCAGCAAAAATATCCTCCTCCAATTATGACCCTGCTCCTGACATTTGGGATAATCAATCCAAATGTGATGTTAACTCTTCCATGTGGCAGATGTGGTTTCCAAGAGAGGTGGCAAAATTCCCATCTTCGGGAATATTTCATGGCCTAGATGGATAAAGTCCTGAGAAACCTGGGCTGACCTCAAAACTGGGAGCTTAGACCAGGAACTTGGGATAGGAACATTCTGAGGTTGCCTTTCCAACCTGAGCACCCTGTAAATCATGATCCCACTGGGATGACTGGAACACAAACACCATCACTTCCAGGAATTCTACAAGGAGCACACACTGGGAAGAAATCCTTCCCTGGGAGGATGATGAAGCCCTGGCACAGGTTGCCCAGAGAAACTGTGGCTGTCCCATCCCTGGCAGTGTCCAAGGCCAGGTTGGACAGAGCTTGGAGCAACCTGGGACAGTGGAAGTTGTCCCTGCCCATGGCAGGGGGTTGGAATGAGATAATTTTGAAGGTCCCTTGCAACCCAACCATTCCATGATTCCATGAAACTCTGAAAGCTCCTTGGTGGGGATTTCTCCAGCTCTGCTGAAGTCACAGATCCTGGATCAAAGCAGGTTGACCCCAGAGGTGCCACCTGGCATAAAACCAGCAAGCCCTGACACTTGCCCCACGATTTCATTTGGGGTAAGCAGTGAAATGGTTTTCAATTTCCTTCCTTGTTTCAATTTCCTCTGTCCTTCAGCCCCTCCCATTTATGACTCCTTTGAACCACTGAGTTTTTTTTTTGAGGTCCACACCCTCCAAAAATCATCAGGCATGGCTGATTGCAGCCACCTCTCAGGTGACTGAACAGAAGTGGCTCCGTAGCTGTCATTGTTTTGAGGAGCCGCGTGCGGAGGAGCTGATCCTCCCCTCCCTTCACGGGCCACGAGTGCTTCACCCCTTTGATCTCCGGCCAGTTTGGCCACGTGTTTCCCACATTCCAGCTGTTCCCTGCAGAGATCATGGCTGTGGGGGAGATCTGGTCTGAAAGGCAGAAAATCTGGGTGGGTGAGGCTTTGGAGGCACTCCCCCTGGAGTGAAGTGGAGCTCTCCAAGCACAGGGTGATGCTTTGTGGTTAGACATCAACCTGAACCTCTCTGTGGTTAGTATCTTTTCTGACATAAAAATTAATATATTAATTAATATATTAGCTCTGTTCTACCTGGTGTGAAGCTGTCCTCAACTTCCTGCTTCTGGAAATGTCTCTGATTATTTATTTCCCCCCAAGAGCCACAGAAGGATATTTTTTGGGTTCACTTTTTGCTGAAATTTAATTCCCTTCTCATCCAGTTGACCTCCAGGGCCATCTGTTTTTTCTGATCCTCCTCATTCTTGGGGGCTGTTTGAAGCTGTCCCTGCAGGTTTTGTTTAGGAATGAGTCTTCTGCTCCTTTTTTTCTCTCCCAAGTCTCCCAACCCTTTGGGTTTACCTCTTGTCTTGTCACAGTGAATCTTTGGAAGAGTTTGGTTTAGTCTTTTCTAGACCATTTTTGAAATGCTTGGAGAGGACAAGGCTTCATGTTTCAGACAAAAGGCAGGGAGAACTTTAGGGAGAGATGGATAACTTGTCCAAAAGCTCTCTGAGGAAATCAGGCAGGGCTTTGCTTGGTCAGTGGGGACTGGCTTTGGAGCAGACATCCACCCCACACCTTCCTGACTCTTGTATGGAGCTGGGATGAGTTGCCACCTAATTTTTTTGTTATTGGGAGTTAATAAAGTGATCTGTGTTTTCCTCCTAGCTCAGCTCAGGCATGAATTTTTGTAGAACAACCTGGCTCTGGTTTGTTGCTTCAGCTCCCAGCCTGAGAGACCTTCCCAAGGGCCTGGATCTGTCTAAACAGATTCCCTTGGGAGCAGTGGGATTCAGGCAGGACTCTGGATAAACACCACCTGGCTGTACACAGAGCTAAGCTCCCTACAATATTTCTCTGAATATATTTTGTTTTTTACCTGTCCCCAGAGGCAAAAGCAGGTGAATTCCCTCTTGGAAGCCCTCCAGGTAAAATCCAGCTTGGTGAATGTGGGATATAGCTCAGGAATCTGGGAATCAGCAAACAGCCCTGCCAGAATGTTTCACACAGGGATCTGTGTCGTGCTTCCAATCCTCACAGAATAGAATCAGTCCAGTGTGTTTGCTAATTCCTCCTTGGAGGAAGTGTTCCAAGAGGCCAAGGCAGTTGTGATTTCCTGCTGGGGATTGCAGAACCCTTCAGTGACATCCTGAGGAGGAGGCACTGAGGTTTTCTTTTATCTCCCTGCATAAAAATGTCCCTTGCTGCTGCTCCTGAAAATGTGAAGTCTGAATTTCAACACTGCTGGAGTTGTTCCATCTGGAAGTTAATCCTTCTAATTCCCTGAGACAGGGACACCTTCCACTATCCCAGGTTGCTCCAAGCCCTGTACAACTGGCCTTGGACACTTCCAGGGATGGGGCAGCCACAGCTTCTCTGGACAACCTGTGCCACCCTCACAGGGAAGAATTCCTGCCCAATATCCATCTATCCCTGCCCTCTGGCAGTGGGAAGGCATTCCCTGAGTCCTGTCCCTCCATCCCTTATCCAAAGTCCCTGTCCAGCTCTTTTGAAGCCTCTTTAGGCACCAGAAGGAGCTCTGAGGTCTCCCTGGAATCTTCTCTTGTCGAGGTGAACACACCCAGCTCCCCTAGCCTGTCCATACAGTGCCACCTTACACTCCTGGAAAATAAACAAAAAACTGGACAGTTGTACCCAGAGTGAGCATCCATCCCAGTCTGCAAACAGAGCTGTGCGTGTGCCTGGACCAGGAAGCAGAAACGTGCGCTCGTAAAATCCAGGAAGTTCTTTTCAAAACTGATTTTAAAATCAAATCTGGATGGCTTCCTTCACTCCGAGGAGGATTCCCGTGGTTATATAAGGAGATAATCTTTGACTTCAAGGCTGTGTCAATGTGACTCAGGCCCTCAAGGGCAGGGCTGTGTCACCAGGCCGTGGTTATGGATTTGCAAATCCCTGCTCCCTATGGCAACCCCACCATCCCCTTTGCAAACAAACTGGGGAGGACTTGGAGCCAGCATAGGTATCCAAGGGAGAATGGAAACTCTTGCTGATGTTTGGAAAGATATCCAGCTGGATGTGACAGCAACTGAGGTGCAGTGAAAGGTGTTTTGGGGGTAAAGCAGAAATAAAAGGAGATGCCTCCCAGTATGGATCCAGATCTGGAATTATACATGGGGTTGGAAGGCAGCTCTGGAGTCTGTGGTCCAACCCCCTGAGCTGGTCTGGGGGACCAGCTGTTTTTTAGCTGCTTTTCCCATCTTGTGGATGGAAGTTCTGTTCCAAAGCCCATTTTTGGTGAATTATGGAGTTTTATGGGCTTTTCCTAGCCTACAGTAAGATGAAGGTGGGGTGGGAACTGAGCCATCCTTCATAGCTCTCCCTTATTCATGGATGAACAATATTTCATGGGATAATAGGATCGTTTGAGTTGGAAAGGACTTCAAGATCACCCTGTTCCAACCCCTGCCATGGGCAGGGACACCTTCCACTATCCCAGGTTGCTCCAAGCCGTGTCCAACCTGACCTTGGACACTTCCAGGGATGGGGCAGCCACAGCTTTTCTAGGAAACCTGTGCCAGGGCCTCACCAGCCTCACAAAGAAGAATACCTTCCTAAATTCCAATTTAAATCTACCCTTTCTTTCAAACAAAACTTTTTCTGTTTGCTGGGACATGTTTGCAATCTGATTTTTTGGAGTAATTAATCATTTAAATATCTTTACAAACCACACAGAGTTTTTTATTTTATGAACTTTTGCAAAGGGCTTTGTTTCAGTGTCACACAGGATGGGTTTATGACATGGCTTCCTTGACTCTAAAATGAGAGGAATATTTATCAGCCAGTTTTGATACTGAAGTTTTTCTGTCTAAATTCAGGCTCCGAGTTCCTCAGAGGAAAAGTTGTTGTACAGCTTCAAAGCCTTGTTCCAATAATTTGTTGTCTTGGCAATGAATCCTTCCCGGTGCTCCCATTTGATCGTCTCCAAGGAATTCAGGACACTTTCCAGGTGCAAAGTTTTCCTGAGAGAAGGATCTCACAGAAAGCTTGGCTGGAAATGTTGCATTCTCCACTCCCCAAAACCAAGGTCTGGATGCCCAGTGCATCCTTGTCCTAGTTATCAGGCAGAATTAGAATATGCAGCTATTTATAAGGAAAACCTACATCTGGATCCCAAAAATAGAGTGGGATAAAGCTTCGTGAGGAATTTAAAAAAATATTGGAAATAACAGTGCTGCATTTCAACAGCTCAGGCTTGTCATGGGCCTGCTTTCCTTAAAAAGCTGTTTTCTCCAGTGGTGACTAATTCCATGGATCTTTCCAGACCTGTAGGATGGGAGGATACAGCCCAGGGATGGAACTTTGAGTTTCCAGGAGAGAAGCAATGCTACAAAATGAGGAACAGGAATGGTTCAGCCTCATTTCTCCTCCTGTGATCAGGAAAAAAAATGATCCCACTCTGGACTGTACCTGCCTGGGCTGCAGAGAAGAACCTGCTGCCACACATTCCCATGGGATAATCATTCCCTTGGGATTGGGTGAACCCAGGACATGGCAGGGACATTTCCTGGGGTTATTTCTACCTGAGTGCTGGGAGGAGGTGACTTTGTCACTCCTTGTCCCCAAAAACAAAGCATGAAGCTCTTGGAGCTAATCCAGCTGCAAATACCTGGGGGCTTGTAGTCATCTCCTACAAACTCCTAAGAGCCTCATTAAGCTCAGGTGCACCTAATCCTTAATGAACCAATAATGTTGTCACATGTTGTTCCAGAGTTTGGATGATTACAGGATTCCATAAAACCCCTTCTTTGGCCTCCAGGGCTGGCAAGAATCTGCCAAAATAAATGAGGTTATTGAGCAATGAGGGAGAAACAAGAACACAGCTCCATCCATCCATCCATCCATCCATCCATCCATCCATGCTCCTGCTGTCCTGGATTTCCCAAAAAAACCCAGCCACTCCCCAGGGCTCCTAATCCAAACACTGCTGGCACCACGGTTCAGAGGTTGGGGCATGGATTGGGATGGATTCCATCATTCTGGCTCAGGTTCCTGGGAATTCTCAGCTTGAACAGAGTTCCCCTGAGCAGTTCAGCGTGGGGGACCCAGCTGCCTGCTTGTAGGGTGGAGGATGGCTGAGGCCTAAAGCTTGGAAAAATCCATGGAATCATGGCAAGTGGAGAAATGACACTGAATAAAAGAGCTGGATGGAAGGAAAAAGAGGTGCTGAACACCTCAGATTAGACTAGAAATTAGGAGGGATTTCTTCACAGAGAGGGGGGTCAAACATTGGGTCAGGTTTCCCAGAGAGGTGTTGGTGTTTCAAACCTGTCAGTGCTTAAGAAATATTTGGATAATGCCATTTATAACAAGGTTTAACTTTTGATTAGTCCATAGGTGGTCAGGCTGTTGGATTAGATGGTCATTGTAGGTCACTTCCCTTCCCTTCCCTTCCCTTCCCTTCCCTTCCCTTCCCTTCCTCTCCCAGTGACCTCATGGCTTTTCAAAGCAGCCTTCTGCCAGGATTTACATTTCATTCCAAAAAAAGGGGGACACCAGTGGGACTCTCAGCTGTGATTTTCTATGGAATAAGGATTAATGAATTACCTTTATAAAGGGGTGATATTGTAGCTCAGATATTATCTAAATAAAACATCTCAGCTCCTTTATCCAACCCAGGAGACAGAAAACAACAGCTCCTCCAAGGACCCTTTTTGTGATGTTCTCCTAACTGGTGACATCTTGGATTTCTACAGAGCTTGGATTTCTCAAGGTGACAGTCACAAATAATGATAGTTATTGTACTTGGAGTGCTGATCTCCCAAGAGCAGATCAGAAGAGGAAATACCACCCAAGAGCAGGGAAGAAGAGCAGAGATTTATTCTCCATGTTCTTCTTGACCATCACAGCTGTGAAAGTCTGGAATATGAGCCACAAAGATGCACAGATTTCAGATGAGTTTTTTTCTTCAAAGAAGAAATAAGAAATATGGTAGAAATAAGGGTGGGATTTGACTTTTGTAAGCTCAGGAGACCCTAGGCATGTGCTCCTTGAATAGTAAAAGCCCCTTGAGATACCAAGACTGGCTCTCTGTGCTTGAAGAACCCATCAGGCCGTGACATCTTTGCACGGAGCTGGAAAAGCAAAAATAAGATTTCAGAAACCACTTTTGTGATCCAAGGGCACCAGCAAGCATAAAACTCTTCCTAGTTGCCCATGGATGGTGGATGATGGCATTTTGTTTAAAACCCCTCATTTTGTGGGCAAAAGTCAAATATTTTGCTATTCACTCTCCCCTCCTTTCCAGGCTGATTTTCCTGCTCTGCTGGGAGTGCGTCAAAGTCTGTCACCATCTCCTGGGTGTTTGTTTCTCTTTCAGATTTGGGTGGCAACACAGTGACAGCTGTCTTGATGCTAAAAACACCTCTTCCCCCGTGGCTTCTCTCCCTGGAGATTGGCAGCAGCCAGGAAAGATTAGAAACAACGTCTGGCTTGTTTTCAGCCCGGCTTTGTAAGGACACGGCTCATCTGATCCTGGTTTTGTGCGTGAGCAGGTAATGACACAGAACTGCTGCTTTGGATTCACTGCACAGAAGGAGTTTCTGGAGGCCCTGTGGATTTCAGGAAACAGATTTTTGGGTGGAAAAGGTTCTGTTAAAGCTTGCACTGGGACTGAAGACACCTTTTTAAAGATTCAGAAGGTCCGTGAGGAAGAACGACACCAAAGCACGTTGGTAATCAGCTCATGGTGAGCCCGTTCCCAGGAATCCCACTATGGATCGATGTTCCTCACTGGGAGCAGTGGCACGTCCCTCTGCAAGCATCTCCCATCCCTGCTGGCTCCCAGCCACCCTCTGGAATCCTGCCACTGCCCAGGGCACAGTTTCGACTGGCAGATTTCCACCCACCCCCAGGATTTCACGGAGGCAAAGCCTTCGGGCCCAGCCCGTGTTTGTGCCTGGTCCAGGGAACCCAGGGAGCAGCCAAGGAATGTGTGGAGCAGCAGGCCTCAAAGAAGGAGCAGAGCTTCTCCCAGTCATCCCAAGCTCCTCACTCTGCTCCTCTGGTGAGGTTTTTGGAGGTGTCCTGTGCAAGGCCAGGAGCTGGACTTGATGATCTTTGTGGGTCCCTTCCAACTCAGAGTATTCTGTGATTCCATGATTCTAAATCCAAAGGTACTTCAGGACCAAATGCACCGACACTGGAGAGCCATGACTTCACTCAACCTGCTTTTCCAGGAAATCTTTTATGTCTCCTTCCCTGATTATTGAGTCAAAGCCATTTCTTTTGCAAGGATGTGAAGGGATGGATGTCCCAGTCCCAACAAGACAGGAATAACTCTACTGCTCCTGGATGATGAGTCCAGGGCAAGGCTGGGCATTAAAACAAGGTTTGAACTGAGCCTCAGTGCAGTCACACACTGCTGGTGTGACTGAGGACACATCAAATTGTCCTTGGAATGGACAAGAAAGACCTGAAGACATGGAAAACGTATTCACCCCTTATATTACACAGGCCTGGAGTGCCTGGAAAAGGGGGAAAGACTTCCCACTGACAGAGGGCAGGGATAAATGGGATACTGGGGAGAAATTCTTGGCTGTGAAGGTGGGGAGGTCCTGGCACAGGTTTCCCAGAGAAGCTGTGGCTGCCCCATTCCTGGAAGTCTTCCAGGTAAGGTTGGACAGGGCTTGGATCAGCCTGGGATAGTGGAAGGTGTCCCATGGCTCGGGGTTAGAATTTGATGATTTTTACAGACCCATCCAACCCAAACCATTCCATGATTCCATTAAGAGACCTGCTGGCCAAAGGCAGCCTGTAGGATTTTTGTTGAGATTCTGGAGTAGGTTTTTGGCACTCTGATCCATGGATTTCATATGTTTTGGCTTTCAGTTCCCTGTAAAATGTTGGATCTCATGGATTTCGGCAATTTACCCAACCATGAGCTGATGCAAAATAATTTCTCCCCAAGGCACAATATCCCCACCCACATTTACTGAGGATATTCAGAAACTTAAAGCTCAATTCTAAAAAAAATGTGTGGCTGGACCAAGCCTGGAGCCACCAACGTGTGACAATTCCCATCTGTCCAATGGGGAGTGAGGAATAAGAGGGATCAGGACCCAGAACAGGGCACAGAAGGATTAAAACACATCCTATGTCTTTTCCAACCGGATGGGAATGTGCAGAGTGCAGCCCCAGGTCTGTGCCGGAGGTGGAGCCCACCCAGACCATCTGCCCCAGCCTTTTGCAACACTCTGAGCGTCTCTCTTGTATCCAAGTGACCCAAAATGACTTTTCTAAATTAAGATCCCAACCATGACACCGTGCTCGGCTTCCTTCCCCCTCAACACATCTGCTGCTGACACTGAAAGGTTCTTTTCACCTCATTTTTAGGCTTTGTTTTCAGGCCTGGGGCTGTACAGAATAAAGAGGGAAAGAGGCTTCTGTGTTCCTCTGGAATTAGGGATGTGAGAGTCAAGCAGGAGAAAAATGAAGATATCCAAGAGAGGATGTGCTGCCCTGTCAGAGGCAGATGCTCCAAGCCCTCCAAACCCTAATATGGAAAAATAATTCTATTTTAAGACCGGAAAAAAGTGCACATGATAGGTTACAGATGAGAAATAATTTGGGAGTGATATTGAAAATGATATCACTGCTGCTGTACTTCAGCGCTGCCAGGCTCATTCCATAATTAATAACTCCTTCAGATGGAGTGACTTTCCTTTGAGGGTGCAGAATTAAACATTTAAATCCCTCTCTGTAAATACAAGGCTGTGGCAGAGCTCTCCAGAAGCCTCGCAGCTACACTCTAATGTATATTTATATTCTAGATAAGTATTTTTAGCAAGAACTACAAGTCCTCTCTGTATTTGATGACATCAGAGCTCTGTTTTACATGCAATGTCCTGACTGCAAAAAATATCCCCTTCTTTTTCCTGCTCTTGGAATATCGCAATAATTTCTGCCCTTGTCTCATCTCTCTTTCACATTTAATGTGTGTTCCAAGAGAGCTGTGTGGGGCTTTTTTTTTCTCTCTCGCTCCCAAAGATGATAAAATATATAACATTTTTAAAAAACAAAGCAGCCAAACAGCTCCTGGTTTTTCCCACCTCTGCAATCGGGGCATGCTGGGATAACAACCACCACTCATGGCCTGACCAGTGTCCTGCTGTGGAAAGCAACTGGAAATGATCCCTGCTGGAAAACCCAGTCCTTTAAATATTAATCCTGCTGTTCCCATGATGCTTCTCTGGGAATCCTGCTCAGGATTGAACCTGAGTCTTCCTTCTGTTTAAATCCAAGCTGAGTGTTTTGTCTTTCCAGAAAAATCACCTTTTGGAATGCCCACTCCACCTTTCGGAATCGTGGAGCTCACAAGTAAAGGCTACTCAAGGCTCATACATCGCCCTGATTTTTGGCTGGAGGTGGGACTCAACAGGGTATCCCAGCTGGAATATCCTCACAGATGAGCCTCTCTTGTTCTTTACTCTCTAATTTCTGGGTGGAAAAGACCACTTCAGGTTTGTAACTGGAAGCGGGAGATGCAGATCAGGAAAAAATTCTTCCCTGTGAGGGTGGGGAGGCCCTGGCACAGGTTTCCCAGAGAAGCTGTGGCTGCCCCACCCCTGGAAGTGTCCAAGGCCAGGTTGGACAGGACTTGGATCAACCTGGGATAGTGGGAGATGTCCCTGCCCATGACAGGGGTTGGAATTTGTTGATCTTTAAGATCTTTCCCCACCCAAACCATTCCATGACTCTGCATATCTCTAGTGCTGCCCCACATTTGCAGAAGGGCTGGAAGGTGGTGGAAAAGGCAATTTTTTTGACCAGATAAAGCATAAGGCACTGAGGAATGCCCTCAAATCTGGAGATAAAATCTCTGCATGTGCTGGGAAGAACAAGCCCTCAGACAGACAAGAAAAATCCTTCAGCAGAGCAACACCAGTGCTGGATTCTGCTGGCTGTGAAGCCTCACCCGGCAGGGCTGAGAGGTTGCAGGTCTTTTTCTGGCCCTTTGGAGACACATTTTCCTCTGTTCTATTTTCTCCAGCCTATATTTAAACTTCTCCCTCCCCGTGTCCACTCGACCCAGTGACGAAAAAATCCAGCCAGGCCTTTGAATCTCCTGCATTTCCTGGGGCAGTGGCACTCGCTGGGTTTAACTCCTAAGGGGCAAAGGGAGGGATAAATAACAGCAATAACCAAAGAAACAGCAAATTCAATTTTTTTAAAGTGCTCCCAGCGACGCCTGTTCGGCCTTGTGGCTGCCACAGTGTGATCAGGTGACTTGTAATACAAAAAAGGCCATTTTGTACCCCTGTGTGAAGGGTTTGTCACATCTCCTAATCAAGGAATGTATTAGAGGTGCTTTGAAGATAAAAATCTGCTTCTGAGTCTGTTTTGGCTCTAGCAGAAACTCGTGGGTCACACTGGCAGGTAAGTCCTGGGTGACAGGAGGCCGGGAGGGGCAGGATGCTAACAGCCAGCACTGGTGACACGAGGGGACAGTCCCCACAGGAAGCATCTTTGCAGCACAGCAGGGTCACTCCCAGACTCCTGTTGGCCTCACTGCTGAGCTCAGGCACTTTCTCTTTTGCTCCCTGAAACCCTCCCAGTTCTCCCAGTGCATATCCCAAAAAAGCCTCCTGTCCCACTGGACTGTATTTCATGCTTCTTCCTCTTTTCCCAGCAGGGATAGCCTTAAATCTGTCTTTTCCAAGGAGGGTTTTTGCACTCCCTTGCTCATCCCTTGGTGTGTTTTCCCCCTTGTCTGGCACAGGGCAGTTTAGGAGCAGAAAAACAAGACAGAAACCCCCTCCCTGCACCCTGTGCTGCCCCACACTCCTTTCCCACAGGGATATCGAGCCCAAAAGAAAGATGCTGCAGGCTGAAAACCAGAGAATCCAACTTTATTTACGAAATTCTCACCCAGAAGGAAACCCTCACCCTCCCAGTCCCTCTGTATCCAGACCCTGCCTCATCCATGGGTGGAAAGCAGAGCCCAGGATCCTGCAGAAAATGTGGAAAGGCTGCTGGAGACAGAGCTGGAAGCCTGGTTAAAAAAAAGGAATGTGATCTGAGGATGGCAAGGATGGAGCTTTGCTTCTGGCCTGACACATCCGACTGGTTTTGAAGCAGGGAAAAACAGAACAGACGAGTGGGAAGCAGGGGCTGGTGCTCAGTGTCTGTGAGGGTGGGTGGAATACTGGGATTTGAGTAACTTCCAATTATTATCCTCTCCATGGCATTTGCTACCTGTAGATCTCAGCATTGCCAGGGGGTTTTCAGTGTTTTAGTGGAGCTCTGAGGGTTTCACCTCCAGGAAAAAGGGCTCACCATCCTCCTGAGCACTGCCAAGGAATGCAAAATTGTCAGTTTTCTCCTAAATGTTACTGAGACAGACCTTGAGAAACTATTCCCTCTGTGCAAGGAGGAAAAAGAGCCCCCTACTTTGGTTTCTTGTGAAAAGAGAGTGGAAAAGGGGAAAAAAAAAGGAGGAAAAATAGACTTTGCCACAGAGGAGGTTGCAGGGATGCTGTGAACACACAAGGATGGTACACAGGGTGTATCCATGCTCCACTCTACCCTCACTTCCTGATCATCTGGATGATCCCTGGCAATAGGAACAGAGGGAATGGCAAATTTCCTGCATCTCTGTGGGCTGGGCACATCTGGCTCATATCTGCTTCCACTGCAGCTGCTTTTACAGCAGGCAGGGCCTCAGAATCAATCCCACATCTGCTCCAAGGAAATCCCAGCTGGGATCCCAGCACTTTTAACTGATTTTTCCCAGAGCTGAGGGTCTGGGATAACCATTATTTTTCCCATCCTGCAGTTTCTGCTCTGAAGGGATGAAGGAAGGGCAGAATAAGAGAAGAATTTGCTTGGAATAGTCTTTAAAACATCTGGAAAGGGAAATTTGGGAGCTCCAACTGCAACCTGAGCTCAGGCAGAAGCTGAGAGAGGGGGTGTGTTTGTCTGGCCAAAACTTGGAAATTTGAGTTTCAGGTCTGACCTGCCCTGGTCTGTCAGTCTAGGGGGTGTGCTGAGCTTTCCAGAAATCCATCCTGCTCCCACATGGAAGCTGAGCCCTTCTGAACTCATTCCTTAGCTTATCCTTGGACTTAAGCTCCAGATCTCTGCAGTTGCCACCCACACCCTGATGGGCAGGAAGTAACTGGGCCCAGATCCATCTGCTCCTCTCAATCAGGACATGGCACAGGATTCCCAGAGAAGCTGTGGCTGCCCCTGGATCCCTGGCAGTGTTCAAGGCCAGGTTGGATGGGGCTTGGAGCAACCTGGTAGAGTGGAAGGTGTCCCTGCCCATGGCAGGGGGTTGGAGCTGGATGATCTTGAAGGTTCCTTCCAACCCAGCCCATTCTCTGTGGATCCTGAGGACCAGAAGCAGCTGAAGGTGAGGAACATCTGCTTGAACAGCTGGAAACTGGAGATTTGAGGTGTTTAAGTCCAGGTGCCCAATCTCTTGGCTTGAATCCAGCGTTGAAGATGGGGTAAAGCCACACATCAGCGAAGAAAGACATTTCCAAAGCATCTAAGAGTTCATGAGGCAGCTTGGCAGGGAGAGTGGTGGGCTTTCAGCTGGAGCTGGGACACTTGTGACTTCACAGGGAGCACTGAAGGACCGTGCCAGCCACCAGGGCCACCAGACCCAGCGCTGCAGAGCTGCTCCTCACCCCACTGCTGTTCTTGGTGTCATCTGTGCACAGGTCGGTGTAGCAGCAGGATTTGGGCTTTTGGGCCCCTATCCCGTCGTAGGAGAGGCATTCCTTCTCACAGTCCCTGGTCACGGTGATGTTACCAAAAAAGGGATAACCTGGGAGAGGCAGATTGGAGAGGAGGAGGAAGTGAGAGAGGGGAAAAAAGAGGGAAGGAAAATGGGATTGAGAAACACTGACAGAGGAGGTGTTGGACGTCCCTAATCCATGGGTGCCTCTAACCCAGCCTGTTTTTTGTGGGAACAGGCCTGCCAGCTCTCACTGCTGACTCTCTTTCACCCTCCTGCTCCTTCCAAAAATCATTCCAGCAAGGACAAGGAGCACAATTCCCTGTAGATGTTTGCACCCTCTATAAATTCAGGGCCCACAGAGCTATTGGGGTAGGAAATGCAACACAGAGGGAGCACGTGCAGTGACACTTCACTGTGAGGCTCCAAATCTGATGGATTTCTCTCCTTCCCTCTCTGAAGTGGGATAATTTCACCTGGGTTGTTACAGACACGTTAAAGGGTAATCCAAGCTGGGACTGGGAAGGGGAGAGGGAAGTGTGGCCAGCAGATTGAGGGAGATGATTCTCCCCCTCTGTTCTAGTGAGACCCCACCTGAAGAATGGGAGCTGCTTCCAGCTCTTTGTCCTGACACAACAAAGACAGGGAATTGTTGGAAGAGGTCCAGAGGGGGCCATGGAGATGCTCCAAGGCCTGGAGCCCCTCTGCTCTGAAGCCAGGCTGGGAGAGCTGGGAATGTCCAGCCTGGAGAAGAGAAGGATCCAGGGAGACCTCAGAGCCCCTTCCAGTGCCTGAAGGGGCCCCAGGAGAGCTGGAGAGGGACTTGGGACAAGGGATGGAGGGACAGGATGAAGAGGAATGGCTTCCCACTGCCAGAGGCTGGGGTTAGATGGGATATTGGGAAGGAATTCTTGGCTGTGAAGGTGGTGAGGCCCTGGAATTCCCAGAGAAGCTGTGGCTGCCCCTGGATCCCTGGAAGTGTCCAAGGCCAGGCTGGATGGGGCTTGGAGCAGCCTCGGATAGTGGAATGTGGGAATTCGGAGTTCCATGATCTTTAAGCTCTCTCCCAACACAACCCATTCTGGAATTCTTGGATTTCTCCCCAGGATCCCTCAGGGGCAGAGGTGGCACTCACCTGTCTCCATGGAGTGCAGCGTCGTGGTGCACACGGTGGCTTCCACGGGACACGTGATGGGTGTCCTGCACTTGGAAATTTCTGTGGGCTCCTTGCACATGTAACATCGCAGGGACTGGGCTGCAGAGGGGACAGAAGGGCTCTGAGGTGACACAGCAGGGAAGACAGACGCAAATCTGAAGCTTTCTGACCAAAATGCAGCAGTGTCCAAAATTAAGCGTGTCTGGAGGCAATGGCAAAGCTTGGATATGCCAGGGGGGAAAAGACCAAATCCCAGCACTGGAGGACAAGGGTGGTGTAGCAGGAGCTGGGCCTGAGCATGACTTTGGAGGCTCAGCAGCCCAAAAAAGAGGGATTTAGAGGGACCTAAGCTTGAGTTTTGTTAGGTCTGAGTATCCTCTGTAAGAATTCAGCCTGGAGAAGAGGAGGCTGAGGGGAAACTTTTTGGGATCCACAACTTCCTGATGAGAGGGAGTGGAGGGGCAGCACTGATCTCTTCTCTCTGGAGCAGTGACAGAATCCAAGGGAATGGCCTGAAACTGTGTCAGGGGAGGTTCAGGTTGGATATCAGGAAAAGGTTCTTCCCCCAGAGAGTGATCAGGCACTGGAATAGGCTCCCCAGGCAATGGTCACGGCCCCAGGAGCTCAGGAAATGTTTGGACAACACCCTCAGGCACGGGGTGGGATTGTTGGGATGTCCTGTGCAGGGCAAGGAACCGGAATTTGATAATCCTTGTGGGTCCCTTCCAAATCAGGATATTCCATGATGGTAAAAACCAGCTCCTTCTGCTGAAAGCAGCATTCCCCAGCTGTGACAGTGGCAGCTCTCCCATCCCTCCCCTCACAGCAACAGCTCCTTCCTGCTTGTTTAAGGCAAATTCTGCAGAAATCAGTAGCTGAGAGCAGGGTTTAAATTTCAGAGCTGTTTCAGAGTTCCTGAGGGCTGAGTGTGGCCTCAAACCCACACTCATCAGGGGCTACTGCTGATTTTTGAAGAGGCAATGTACAAACCCTTGCTGGCTGCCACCTGAGGGAGGGACATCTCTAAATATGCAAATCTTGGTCACAGCAGCTCTCAAAAACCTCAGCGTGAGAGCTGTCCATCCACAGCCAGCAGACACTGAGAGTGTGGATTTTCCAAAGTCCTGCTGGTGTGGCTTGACGACAGAAACCAGCTCGGTTTGAGATTTTCTATCCTACCCTCCTTCCACCGGCTGAAAAACAAACTGCAAGCGTCCAGTGCCATCTATTGGTAAAAATTCACAGCGACGCTGTTTTTTTGTTCCCGTTCTGCCGTCAGAGGAACCTCTGGAGCTTTGTGATAAGGATAAATATTTCTGAAGGTATTTGTTTGAACACCTGACTTCAGAAAGGAATTTTCAAGGCATCTACTCCTCGCAGCAGCTCCTTTGGAAAATTCAGCCGTAGGGTAGAGCCTACACAGCACAAAACTTCTCATTTCTTAGCTCTTGCTAAGGAATTCAATTCAGAGACAATTCCTTGTCCCTTTGCAGAAAGGATTTTTTTCATGGGAATTTTTCAATTTTCTTGTGGCCTGTAGACAAGAGTGGTGGAGCCACCCCTGTTTATCCCGGCTCAGGACCTCACTACATCCCTTCCCAATTATCCATGACCCAATCCATAAAATTGTGGTATATTTTAACAGAGGTAACACATTGTCAACAATCATTTGGATGTCTGTGGGTGTGTAGGATGGATGGATGGATGGACAGAGCGGCTCTGGCTTCAGGCACTTGAGAAACTGCCCTGCAACCCTTGGGGTGAGGTGGTTTCCATTGACAAACCTCCACATTTTCATGGATGAGCTGGGAAGTGCCTTGGGGGAATTAATCCCAGTTAAAAGCAGGTTTAAGGAAGGAAAACCTCAACCCCCTCATCTTTCACTGACTCCGGGTGGGGCATTTAGGGGACGTGGGTTTTGTGGGAAGGTTGCATGGAACAGGAAAGCCCAAATCCAGAAGGACCAGGACAGGAGAACTGAACAGAGACAGCTCTGCATCTTGATCTGAGCCAATAATTCCCTGTTCCTCACTGTCCAACAGGACCTTCAATTCCTTGATATCAAACCTCAGGTGTATGAACGGTCACAGACACATCCCTCAGCCACAGCACTAGACCAGCTGCTTCCCTTTGGAACATCCCAAAAAATTATTTTTGTCTGATTTCAACTATAAAGCAAATGGGATTTATAACTCTGTTTCCACAAAATTCTTTGAGACCTTGGGTGGTTTCACAGAAATTCCATTAAATCCAAGACACGAATTCAGGTGGAGATGTTTGATCCCTGCCCAGGCTGCCTTTCCTTTGAGATCTTCCATGGAAACAGCCTGAGGATCTCTGGGGCCTGTGGGCTGCGGGTTAAACCCCTCTGGGGTGGTGTCATCCCTGGAATGCTTGTTCCAGGCAGGGATGTGGCTGCAGTTGGTCACACCTGCATGGAGGCAGGACACAGCGATGGCCAAACCCTGCTGCCAGCTTGCCCAAGATCCAGTCCCATCACAGACCCAGAGGAATTTCACATCTCCACCTATCTCCTGAAATAAGGGAAAATCCTGGAGCTGGGGGTTTAACAAAACTTTCCAATGTCCTTGGAGTTATTTCTCACACCCCCACCCTTATCTGTATTGAAGTTTCACCTTCTGGCTTTCAGCACTTCCAGCAGCCAGCTGGGAGGTTTTAGGGACGTCAGGAGCTTGGGATGAGCATTCCTAATGGGACAGGGTGGCAGCTCAGGTAGAGGTTGGCACTACAAGCTCTTGCCCAGGCTGGTCCTGCCCTGTGCCTTGTGGTTGTCCCCTCTATCCCTGGATGTGGGTGACAGGTATCCAAAAGACATGGATACTAGTCAGGCATCACAGCTCTTCCCACCAGGAATGCATCTCCCCTTTCCCATTTCACCCTCTCCTTCGACCTTCTTCAATACAAAAGACATCATTTCCTCTACCTGGGGGTTACCAGCTCTATCCCCTCCCTGCCCTCCCAGGAATTCCCAGGGTGGGGGGCCCTGGAGTGTTGGGAATGAGGAGCACTTACCCAATTCCACGAATGCCAGGCCCAGCAGGAATCCCACCAGGAGTTTCTTCATGCTGAGAGCAGATCCAGGCAGCCAGGACAGATCCAGAGCGCTTCTCCCAGGGAGCTTTATATGTTTTCCCACCCTTCACCAGCGGTTGTTGATCCTGTGGGCGGATTCCCTCGGGGTGATCAGGGGAAAGCCCAGCTCCAGTCTGGATTGGGATTTGCAGAGGAACGAGTTCCCTGACGAGGTGACATCACCACAACGAGCAGACTCCTGCCATACCTCGGCTCTTCCCCAGGTTTATGTCCTGGGGCTGGTCCCATGGAAAAGGAAAAAACACGGCTGGCACTGCAAGGTGTGGCCCCATGCCAGGGCTTGGATGGGGAATGTAACAAGGTTTGTTTGCTCTTTCCAGTCTGGCTCCATGAGCCCAGAGCTGGCTTGTGTCACACGTGTTGCACGGGCCAATAACCGTCAAGGGGCAAGTGACAGCAGGCTGGGCTTCCACGTGCTTTGGAGAAATGATTCCACAGGCTGGCAGGACTGGGGTTGCCCAAAGATGTCTGTTTTCCCAAATCCAGTTCAAAATCAAGCCTGGTTTCTGGATCCCTTGATTATTAACTGAGCTGCTGGGCATGGGAATCGCTTGGAGGCCAGTGGGATATGGTGCTTCCAAGTCTGGAATTGGGATAAATCACGTGGTCTCAGGTCCTGGGTCATGCTGGCAAAGCAGGACACTCAGCCTCCCTTTGGAAAGCTGTCACTTATTTATCAAATTTTATCCTGAAGCTGGGAAATAAACCCAACACAGAGCAATTAATCGATTTTCCCACTCCAGCACCTTCCTGATAGCAAATTTCCCTTCATCCACATCCAGGGCAACCCTTTCAAATATCATAATTTATTTTGTATCTTATCCAATATGTGGGGAGACAGCTTCAAATGCTTGGAGCTGGGGAGAAATTATTTATTTCTCCCTTTGGACTGCGCCGCTGGTATTTTATATTTCACAGGAAAAGCTGATAGACTTTTCGTTGGGTTTGTTGTGATCCAAATTGGAAAACGCTGGTGTTGTGCAATTTCCCATAAAACAGCTGAATAAGCCAAAGAGGCAAAGTTTGTGAATCACTGGAGCACTTGGAGATTTTAGGGTTGGAGATGAGGTGAGTGAAGGAGATTTAATGAGGTGCTTTGCCTGTCACAGGCTTGTCACGACAACACACGTGGGAATACTGCTGCCATTCCCAGCAGCCTCTCCTTCTCCCCAGATGGAGGACGGTTCCCAGTAACCTGAGAAGCGTTGCTAATGAAAATTTCCACAGCCACGGATGACACAAAGCTGACAGAGCTGTGGGAAAGGGAGAGAAAGACCTACACACTAATCCTTCTCTATGAGAGTGAAAATTGTCCTTTATTTTATCTTCCTGTGCTCTCCGAGTTCAGGTGCTAAAAAAAAAAACCAAAAACTGGATAAAACATAATTTTCTGGGGACATAGGAAAGAATCCACTTGGTGAAAACCACCAGACCTGGTTACATCCAGATCCTTGCTCGGAACTGGGCAGCTCAAGGCACATTTGAGCAATATCCTAATTAACAGCCATGAAACTGGAAAAGATCCAGTGCTTTCAGCATTCCAGGTGGTTGTGCCTCAACGGGAAAGCACAGTGGGGTTGGCACAGTAAAGCTGCTTGGTGGATTGCGGAGTGGAAATGTCTGTGGAGACATCCTCTCATACCTGAAAGCCATTCCACACCAAGACATTCTTGGGATAAATCCGTGTGGTTGAAGGAATAGGGATATAAATACTTAATCACTGTCTTAACTGTGTCTTGAAGGCTCAGAGAGGTTGGAGATCTTTCCATAAGGCAAAACACCAGCAAAACACCAGAGTTCCTGCAGAGGTGCAGCAGTGCCAGACTTCAGGGAAAGAGGATTTGGGAGTGTTCCAGTAAAATTGTGGAGGCAAGCAAAGACCTTTAAGGTCTGTTACCTTTAAGGTATTCCTTGATCTAAAGATAATCAAGAGCTTATGGAGAGATGGAGCTCTGGATACAAACCCAAAACCCAACACAAACAACCCCAGGTGGTGTCCAGGTGTGTGTTGGGATAGGAGGGATTTGGATTTTGATTTTGGAAGTGGCAACACACTCCTGGCTTCTCAGGTAGAATTCCACTGCCACTGTCAAGAACAAAATGGGATCCTAATGAAAAAAAACAAAAACAATAATAATGAGGAGAGTGGGGCAACAGGATTCACACCAAAAGATGACACTGGCTCCTTTAACTTGGCAGAGTTAATACAAGCCTAAGTTAAATGAAATTGGAAATTGAGGTTGGATCTTAAACACTAAAAAAATTGAGATTATTTCTGTAAGCAAAAGCAGGGAAGAAACCTGACCTGCTTTAAACCTGATAAGTATGTGGAAGCTGTGTTTGACAGAGCAGTTAGGTAAGGCTTAGACAGCTTGTAGGACTCAGGAGGCCCTAAAAATTCCCTTGTCTCTGTCAGGGGTGGAATAAGCCCTGGGAAAGGTTTTAAGCACTGACTGACAGGAGCCAGAAGGGACTTTGGTTGAAATGTCATTTCAGGTCTGGAGAGCTGAGAATATCAACGAGGCATGGTGTGTTAGGGAGAAAGGTTTGTGTGCCAAAAGCCTTCAGGAATTCTCAGTGGGATCACTCCAAACCTTCTCCCAGCCTGTCCCTGGGAGACTGTCCTAATTTATAAGGTAATATAGGGAGATATAATCACTTTCTGCATATCACAAATACCAGGAAAGGCAGATGACAGAAATTTGGTGTTTACGGGTATGAAGGTGAAGTGCTTCACTTACTCTAACTTCCCTTACAGTAATTTCTTTTTTTTGAATGATTAAACCCCACATTTTTATGAGATGTTCTGTGGCAGGGAGTGAACACCAAGCTTTGCTCAGCTGTTCCAGTTGTTGATTATCAGCCACATGTGAAATTACTCCTGTGTAAAATATTCCTACTCTGATTTATTGACTCCCCACAGCCAGTGGCTCTTGTTGCACCTCTCTACTAAATTCAGTTTCTCACTGCTGCAATTTTCCTCTTCTCCATAGAAATGTATTTTGTCTGGGATATCTCTTGGATAGACTTTGGTGGCATCTCTGACTCCTTCTCTGTTCTCCAAGGCTTTAATCCTTCTGATGGTCCTTCTCTGAACTCCCTCTGTTTCACCACCTTCTCTCCTACATTGTCCAGCCCAGATCTGGGCATTTTTTTGAGCCACTCCATAGAATCCCAGAACGTTTTGGGTTGGAAGTGACCTTCAAGATCACCCAGTTTCAATTCCTTGCCATGGGCAGGGAGACCTCCCACTATCCCAGGTTGCTCCAAGTCCTGTACAACTTGAACTTCAACACTTCCAGGGATGGAGCTGCCACAGCTTCTCTGGCCAGCCTGTGCTAGTGCCTCCCCAATCTCCCAGGGAAGATTTTCTTCCCAATATCCCATAAAACCCATTCTCTTTCAGTTTGAAGCCATTCTCCCTTGTCCTGATGCTCCATGTCCTCATCCAAAATCCCAACACTATATGCCCATGGTCCAAAATCCCTCTTCAGCTCTCCTGGAGCCCCTCTTCAGCTACTGAGAGCTCACAACAAGGTCACCCCAGAGCTTTCTCCTCTGCAATCTGAGGAATAAACAGAATAGATCCACCTGCTGTGATACAAACACCAACCAACCCTATCTGACACTGTGTTCATGTCATGGTAACCATGGCATCAATCTACATGACGTCCTTGTCTTTCCTGAGAGCTGATTTGCAGGATGGAGTCTGCTCCATTTTCCAGATATCGGATTCCCGAGCATCCTGGTGATAACTGGTTTGCAGGAAAATACAGATACTGTTGATCATTACACTGAGCCACCTGGAGCTCGGCTCCTGTGATTCCAAAGGGGTAGAATTTTTGCCAGGGGACTTTTTGGATGCTCCACTATCTTCATGTGTGACTCAGTAGCAGGGAACCTCTCTGCCTGTGCCCGTGGCCACAGTGGTGTTTGATGATCCAATGGAAGTTCCACCTCTCATGGGTGTGTGTCAACAACAAGACTTTGGGCTTGTTGGGGTGGAGTTGGTCTCCACCCTCCTGATGAAACTCTGCCACTGGGCAGGAAGGAATTCAGGTTTCGTTGGGCTGGAAAAGGGTGAAAATGTGTGAGCACCCTTCTCCAAGGAGTGCTTCAGGTTTGTCTTCCACGGGAGGTTTGATATTAAATGTTTCTCATCCATGGGGAGTATCCAAAAAAAAAAGAAATCCAGATTCAAAGCTCTGATTCAGTGTCTAAAGAGCTCCCACCCCTTTTTTTCTGCGTCTGAGCTTTATTTTGCTGCTTTTCACCCCCTGTCTGAAGATGCGAGGTGAGAACCTCTCCAAGCAGAGAAGGGAACTGTACTTGCATTTCCCAAATTCTGGCTTAAGCTCACTAATCCCAAGACTGAAAAGCAGATGGGAGAAAAGGATGGGAGAAAAGACCCCAGACTTGCTGGATTTTTACGAAAAGATGTAAAGACTTTCACAAAAAGGTGAGTTGTGTTCAGGGCTCTGAGACAAAGAAGGGGAGTCCAGGGATATGGTCACATGGAGGTTGGAACCATTGAATCATGGAATGGTTTGGGTTGGAAAGGACCCTAAATCTCAACTCATCCAACATCCCAGCCATGGGTAGGGACACCTTGCGCTAGACCAGGTTGCTCAAGTTCCTCTTCTTCCAGCCAGAGGACTCAGGACAATTCCTTCAGGAATCGCCTGTGTTTGGTCCACCCTGGGAATGTAGGTCCCTCAAGCATTTTCTGAAAACAGCAAAAATGTCCAAGAGGTGGTTCTGGATTGGACCCCCAAGGGATGAATATCCACAATTCAGGCATTTCAGGCTTCCTTCATGCTGTATCATTCCTACCATGGACTTGAGAGATCTCTAGCTAGTGTAAGGTGGTCCCTGAGTGCGTTATGTCCTGAATCCACTGGATTTGTTCCAGGGAATGCCCAGGTACACTCTGGGGGCCGAGGTTGTTTCCAGAAAGGTCATTCTGGTTGGAAGGATGAGAAATTCAGGCACAACCTGTGACAGTTGTGATCAGGATCAGAGGATGGATCCTGATCGCTTTTAAATTCCCTTTTTACTCTGGTGTGATTCCCTTTTCCATCCCAGTGACAGTTGGTGCCAACCCTACGTGAAAGCCCACGTGACCCAAAAATCCACACTCCATCATGTAGGGAGCCTGTGGCCATGTGATTTTCCATCTGAAATTTGGACTATTTGGAATAATGGGATTGTTAAAGGTTGGAGAAGGCCTCTGAGATCACCAAATCCAGCCACCACCATGTTCATCATTAAACCATGTCTCAATTGCCAGATCCTTGTGTTTTTTTGAGCACTTCCAGGCATAGTGACTCCACCCTTTTCTGGTGCTTGAACACAAAAAAACCAAGGCTTTCTCATGCTGGGAACATTCCTTGGGGCTGCTGTTGGCTGGGAGTCTCCAGTATTTTTTTTCCACACTTTATTCAGCTGATGGCACTGTTGATCTCTTACCAACATTCTGCAGTACGAGGGCAACATGCAGAGACTGGCCAGTCACAGAGCTACTTTCTCCCCTTTATCAGGAAGATTTTCCGTCTTTATCAACTTTGGTTGTGCAGAGAAAGGAAACAGAGACCTCGCTACGAACTTGTCACTTGTCAAACCCAGGGACTGTCACCGAGTCTGTGAGTGAGAAGTGCCTGACATCACTTTTTCAACCTTCAGCATCTTCAGCAGTGCCTTTGACTGACAGGTTGGCAGCAAAGTCTATCACCAGATACAGATCTGGATGAGTCAAGCTAAATAAGTAACCCCTGCTAAGTAATAAAATTAGCCTGTGCTGGGTGTTGCCATGGGGATCCAGCATAATGTTGGGAATAGCGTGGCAAGGAAGCCAACTCCCATCATCAGGGTCTGTATGGTCAAGGCATAAAGTTGTGGGAGAACCAAGTGGCAGAAAATGCAGGAGAAATAACTTTTGAAAATTTGTGGAGTCATGGGCAGAATTGAAGCAGGACAAAAAGTCTGGAGTGGGAGTCACCTGGCCTAAGCACAGCCTTTCTTCTCCACCATAGGTGGCTCCTGGGTGAGTCACTGGAGCTGTTTCTTTTTCCAGTCAGGCAGACAAATCCAAATTTCATCAGACAAAAGCTTCATCAAAAAGTGGATGGCACTGGGGATTACCTGCTTCCCTTCACTGGCTTTAAAGGGAGCCCTGCAAGGGCGGAGATGGGGTCACCTGGAGGCCTCTTGTTAGTAAATGTGTGTGTTTTCTCATGGAATCATGGAGTGGCTTGTGCTGGAAGGGACCTTAAAAACCATCTTGTTCCAACCCCTGCTGTGAGCAAGGACAGCTTCCACTATCCCAGATTGCTCCAAGCCCCATCCAGCCTGGCCTTGGACACTTCCAGGGGTCCAGGGGCAGCCACAGCTTCTCTGGGAATTACATTCCTCAGCACCCTCACAGCCAAGAATTCCTTCCCAATATCCCATCTAAACCTGCCCTCTGGCAGTGGGAAGATATTCCCAGTGACCTGTCACTTCATTCCCTTTTCTAAAGTCCCTCTCTAACTCTCCTGGAATCCCTTCCAGTGCCTGAAGGTCCAAGGTCTCCCTGGATCCTTCCCTTCTCCAGGCTGGACATTCCCAGCTCTCCCAGCCTGGCTCCAGAGCAGAGGGGCTCCATCCCTTGGAGCATCTCCATGGCCTCCTCTGGACTTGCTCCAGCATCTCCACATCCCTCTGCTGTGGGACTCCAGAGCTGGATGCAGAATTCCAGGTGGGACCTCCCCAGAGTGGAGCAGGGGGGCAGAATCCCCCGCCTCACCTACTGCCTGCAGGGTGGGCACAGGACACAGGGGAGTCTCAGGACTGCCTTTCCCTGCCAGAACAACTCTCAGGCACACTCTGGGATTCTTGGAGTGTCCTGTGCAGGACCAGGAGCTGGACTGGGTGATCCTTGAAGGTCCCTTCCAACTCTGGACTTCTCTTGAATTTTGCCAATCCATCCCAGCAGGACCAAACTCCTTCCCCACCCATCCACGTGTCCAACCTCAATGACCACATCCAATGCTCTCTCCATTTGTTGTCCTGCTTCTTGGCATCCTACATAATTCCACAGCAGTTTGGCTTTGCCAATTAATTTTGATTTAATTCAACTTCAGCTCCTTTTAGCCTCCAACACCACAGATGAATTGTGTCTTTCCTTTCTCGCCCATCTCTCCCCTCCCTGCAGAGAAGTTTTTGAGGTGGCACACCCTGATTTCTGGGATCAGGAGTGTAAAGAATTTGGAATAATACTGTCCCCTCATCTGGCCCAGTTTTGGGATGGTTCACTTTTATATAGACAGAAAAATGTTGATATATGGTTGATATATAGATAAATACGTTGATATCCAGATATATTTGTTGATATCCAAAAAAAAAAGAGAAATGAACTGGGAGTTCAAGGGTATGGATGCAAAGTGTGAAGCTTGTGGTTCACTGAAATCAAAGATTCAGAAACCTCTTTGTTTTCTTTTTCTATAAAAAAGAGGAAAAATGGAGAAAAAAATTCTAGAGAGAGTAAGTGTGGCCTAACATAGGTGAATAATTTCAAAGATTATTCCAGGAATGAGAGGGAAACCTAAACGAATGGATGAAAAATGGAGCAGCAGACAAAACAACATGAGGTAGATTAAGAAATATATAAAGTAAAAATTTACAATAGTCAAAATGACTTAGATCTCGAGAAAGACATTGAATGTTATTTATTCATTTATTAAATTGAATTACTTAAAGTTATTTAAATATTATGTAAAATTATTTAGCTTTTAAATTGAGAGGCAAAATAAACTAGTGATAGATGAAAACTGAATATTAAATTAACCACTTGTTTATTCAATATATAGCATGCTTTTGATTTTGGGGGTAAAGACAGCATTAAAAAAAGTGTCCAGAAAAAGAAACCACCACAACTGAGGTGGAACAAAAAAATTCAATGTATTCAAGCTGGGACAAAGCAGGACAGGATGTTTTCCATCTCAGAACTCTTGGAGAACTGAGATACAGAACAACAGGTCCAGGTCCACTCCCAAATATTGTTTATAAATTGGTCAAGGCAGAATTATGAGGTCAGAATTTAGCCTCTAAATTAAAAAGAGGAGAGGTAACAGCCACTGTCTGACCTCAATAGAGTGCCAAGAGTAAAAACAAGGTTTGAAGGAAGGAAAATAATAAAAAACCCAGAAAATACTTAAAATCCAATGTTGTATTTGCTGTTTTCGTATTAATAAAGTCAGATTTTCACAAGTTTAGCAAAGTAATAACACAAAACAATGTGGGAATGTTTATTAAGATATCACAGATGGAAATTAAATGTATGTAAGATGAGTGAGAAATTTTTAAAGGCTTGGCAGTGGAGGAGCTGGAAATATTTAAAATGTCAGGAGTGGGATAGGAGCCTGGGGAAATTCATCAGCGCTGCTCCTCACTCTTGGAGTGCTCTTGCTTAATATTTTCTGTTATGACCTTGAAAGATGCCAAATAGGAAGGAATTTACTGGTGGCACAAATTCGGGAAGCCTCAGCAATTCCCGGAAGGATCAGGGTATCATGAACAAGCAGGTGGCTTGGATGCAAGTCATGGATTAATTAGGATCATCCACCATAATGAGTCAATTGTACGGTAAATGAGGACGTCACCGGGAGATGATTGGGAGATGAAAGATGCGGGAATTCTTGGATGATCCCGGCTGGAATCTCTGTCAGGCACCTGATGGAGCATGGAAAAGGTGCAACACTGGGTGCATTTCCCCGCCTGTGACTGAGGGACCTGAATTCCCATCCAAAGGATCACGGGGAGTTGAGAATGGAGGGAATATGAAGCCAAAAGGGAAGATTTAATAAAGAGGGAGAGCGGATTTTCACACAGGCAGATGGCGATAGGACAAAGAGGAAATGGTTTCAAACTAAAAGAGGATTTACATCAGAATTTGGGAAGAAATTCTTCCCTGTGAGAGAGGGGAAAAAATGGATTAAGTTGCCCAGAGAAGCTGTGGCTCCCCCATCTTTGGAAGTGTTCGAGGCCAGGTTGGAGAGGGCTTGGAGCAACCTGGGATAGTGGAAGGTGTCCCTGACCATGGCATAGGATTGGAACTTAATGGTCTTGAAGGTCCCTTAAACCCCAAACTTTTCCATGATTCTAAAAGAGATGGGATTTCTTTCCCAAATATGGACACACAGCAGGGAAGAATTGCCTGATATAAGAAAAATGGTGGCACTAGAGAAAAGTAGTCCTTCACTTCTCCATGTAAATGTCCCAGGTTTAGTGTCAGCCTGGGAGCTCTCAAGGCTGGAGAACTGATCCATGTTCATGACTGGAAAATTGGGGTGGAGACACAGAAGTAAATGCTGGTTTGGACTGAATATAAGCAGTGTTTTTGCCAGACACTTTAGTGGAAAGGGTTTATAACTTTCCCAGCAGTAACATTCCAGGAAAACCTTTAGTCTTGTCAGCCTCCAATGCCCACCTGTCCATCCAATTCTCCGATGTCTATCCATCCTGGATAGCTGTCCTGTCATCCAAGGATTTTGGGTAATACCTCATTTGGGGTTCCAGGTTAGCAAACACCCCCCATAGCTAAAAATAGGAATTTATGGACAGTGCTCAGCTCCAGGTATGAATGAATCCAGCTCTTCCACACTCCACTATTTGGCAGTGCCCATGCCCTGGCAATTCATAATTGGGTAACTCCAAGATTTGGAGTGGTAGAAGTGGGTGATGGAGGAAGAAGAGCCCAGGCAAGATTTCCACTGGCTTGGGGGTGAACTGAGCAGGTTTGAAAGTTATTCCCCATGTGAGTGAGGTGAGACTAGAATTTACACATTGGTTCTGCTGAAAGCACTCCCAGGTCTCATGGCAGCTCTGCCTGGATGGGGATTGGAGGAAGGTGACCAGGAAAATAAGGGTGACACATAAGTGGAATATTCACTTTGCTGTGATGTGTGGGATCTGTTTGCCTTAATATCCTATTAAATATATTGAAAAGCTCAGAGGGTTGGGATTGTGCAGTCTGTAGAAGAGAAGCCCTGTGGTGACCTTAGTGCCCCTCCCAGTACCTGAAGGAGCTCCAAAAGAGCTGGAGACGGACTTTGGAAAAGAGATGGAGTGACACGACACAGGGAATGGCTTCCCACTGCCAGAGGGCAGGGTTAGGTGGGATATTGGGAAGGAATTCTTCCCTGTGAGGGTGCTGAGGCCCTGGCACAGGGTGCCCAGAGAAGCTGTGGCTGCCCCATCCTGGGAAGTGTTGAGGTCCAGGTTGGACGGGACTTGGAGCAACCTGGGACAGTGGAAGGTGTCCCTGCCCATGGCAGGGGTGTTGGAACTGGATGATCTGTCAGGCCCCTTCCAACCCAAACCATTCCACAATTCTGAACCTGATATTGATGGGGCAGATAGGACCCTTCTCCTCTTGGGCTCCTCTTGGAGAGACAGCCCTGCCATGTGGGGCAGAGCAGCACATCCACCCTTCACCAACCACCTTCACAAAGTGTCTGCATTGTCTCTTTGCCTCCTGCATCCCAGGCTGTCCTCAGGATGCTGCCTGCTCCTAATCCCACTGTTGGGTTGGAAAGAGGCAGCTGTGAGCTCTATTTTAGCTGGAGGATTTGGGCTTGTTTGTGTCGACATCTAAATCCCGGAGCCAACAAAAGTTTCCCCTGTCATTTCCGTGATGCAAAGGTGTCCCCTGGTTTTTATTTCATGGTGAATCACCAGGGTGGTGGTGGTTGGGCATTTACCTTGGCATAGATACACGGTGTTGTGGCTTTGCTTCCTGGTCTGTTTGGGCTCCACCCTTGGTGTTTTGGGGTTCTTCACAGAAAGCGTGGTGAAATCTGTGCAGGGAAAGAGCCAGCTGTCCTCAACAGCTTGGATTAGATTAGATTTGATTCATTTAGAATAGATTAGATTAGACTAGACTAGATTAGATTTGATTCATTTAGAATAGATTAGATTAGACTAGACTAGACTGGAATTTTCAGTTGGAAGGGCCCTACAGTGCCCAACCAGTCCAAGTCCCTGACCAATTCAGGGCTGACCAGAATTTAAAGCATACTCTGAAATCCAAATTCTGACAGACCTGAGGCACTGACCACCTCTTCAAGAAGCTGTTCTGGTGTTTGACCACTCTCTTGGTAAAAAATCCTTCCTGATGTCCAGTCTGTACCTCCCCTGGTGCATCTTTGACCCTTTCCCACGTGTCCTGTCCCCAGGTCCCAGGGAGAAGAGCTCTGCATGTTCCTCTCCACTTTGCCTCCTCAGGGAGTTGCCATGAGGTTCCCTCTCAGCCTCATTTTCTCCAAACTGGGCAAACCCAAAGCACTCAAGGATGTTCCTTCCAGCCCTTCTCCAGATTTATTGCCCTCACATGAATGCATTCCAGGGCATTCCCATAATTCCTAATTTGTGGGGCCTGGAATTGCACAGAATGTTTTAGGGGAAGCAATGCTGGACACAGCAGGATAATCTCCCTGGACACAGCCCAGGATGTGGTTTGTCCTCCTGGCTGCCAGGACACACTGGTGACTCTTGTGGAACTCCTGTCAGATTCCTTCTGCAGGACTGATTTCCAGTCCCTCCTCTCCCAGTTTATTTTGTCCCTGGCATTGCTCCATCTTAGGTGCAGAATCTGTCATTTAGACCTGTTGAATTTCATCCCATTAATCATTAATTTCATTCTCTTTCACAGCTGGGGAATAAACACCCATCCCAGACTCCATTTCCATTCTTGGCATCTTTTCCACATCACACAAATGTCTTTGGGAAAGAGACATTTCTCTAGAACAGAGTCACAAAACTTTGGAGGAAAACGAACATTTCCTGCCTGGATATTAAGAATTCCTGCTGAGCATGGAGAATACTGATGTGCAGCCCTGGATGTGAGGATTTTCCATGGACCAGCAACAACCATTTGTGTAGACCTTGACGTGGGTTGAGGGAGTGACTGGTTGAAGACACTTTGAAAAGGGTTTGGACAGATCCAGTTTGGGAGGGAATGGTTCAGTCTGAGAACTCTTGAATCCGTTTAGAAGAGGAGTTTCCTTCACCAGATTACTCAGATTTCTCCTACCCCAGCAATCCCACAGTTCAATGTCACATTTTTACAAAAAACCCTTCAGTCTCTTCAAACATCTTCAGCCTTTCACTGTGCATCTCTACTGCAATAAATATTATTTGTTGGTTAAAACAGATATTGCAGAGCATTGAAGACTGTGGAACCATGGAAATAGTTTGTTTTGGAAAGGTTGTCAAAAATCCTCTCAACCAACTCCCTGCCATGGGCAGGAACAGAGATGGTGAGGATGAGTCTCTGGCACTGAAGCTGACTAAAAAAATGGTCTGTGATTCTTTTTCCTGCCAAAACCCACTGATTGTATCCAAACTGCCTCTGGGAATGGTCTTTGGATTGTTTTAACTCCTTTGCCACCCCTAGGAATTGTTTGGGAGACCCTTGACTTCAACCCCTGCTGGTAAGAGTAGGGTTGAGGAACCTCCAGTGCCCAGAGGTGCCCACTGTCCTGGAACTGTGACCTCTGGGCCTGGGACTTCCTGGTCCCATTTCTGGAAGGCCAGAAAAGTAGTTTGTATTTTGCATTCCATGATTTTTAAGGAAATATTTTTCTCACTCTTTATTCACCCCGCATTTCTGGAGGGTATGTGGGTGTATCCCACCTCCAGTGCTCGTTAAGCAGGATCCTTCCAGGGAATACAAAGTGTTTCAGGATGTCTTGGGCTTGATTTCTCCCAGAATGGGCTTCACAACTTGTACAGTAATGTTAAAAAAACCCCCAAAAAACCACAAGGGGACAATAAATTTGGGGGATATCCAAGAAGTGAATGCATTTAATTTTTTCTAGTAATCCAAGTGTCAGGGAATTCTTAATTCTTATGGATACAGGAGACATTGATGAAAACCCTGCAAGAATTTCTGGCAGGGACATGCTGGCAACAAATCCCTGCTTCCCATGGATACTGTGAATCAACAGATCTCCATGGCAAAGGCAAATATTTCTTTTCCTCATCAAACATATGAGGAGAAGCAGGGCAGAGCTGCCGCGCTTGAGCACCTGATAACAGAACGTTTGCTGCACAAACATCAAAGAAGATAAATTAATTGGCTGGGATTATGAAGGGCAGGGAAACAGCTGTCTTTGATAGTCCATGGGTGTGAGAATGTTGTTAAATGCTCTGTCATTTTACTGCAAGGCAGCTGGATCCAGTCCAAAGGTAATGACTGGAAATGAGCACCTCATTCACGACAAGGAATCACAATTCCCTGCCTCCTCCCTGCAAAAACAAGAGTGGAGAGGGTTGTTGTCCCAATTGTTTTCTTGCAAATATTCCTGTTTTATTTCAACAGTCAAATTCTGATGGCAAGTCTACCTTTATTTTTCTAAATTTTCTTCATTTCACGTGCAGAGGAACAGAATAGGTCAGGTGTGCTCAAATGATCACATTTCAAGTAATGATTTGAAATCTTGGCCACACCTTCCTCTTTTTAATTATGGCAGTTGAAAAGGTGTAAAAAAAATAATATTTTAAGCAGGATGAATGATCACCCTCCTCTTCATTAAAGAAATACTGGAGGTTACAGACAGAGATTGCATCATTTTTTTCTTGAATTATTCTGTGAAAGCAGACAAATCTGTTATTTTTGCGAGTTCAAAGGCTGCTGCCAAATGTAAATCCAAAAGCAGACATCACAACTCATTTGGCACCTTTGTGTGGCACCACCCAGGTTTGTCTCTGCAAGTAACTCAGTGTGTGGTGACCCCTGAGGAGAACAAGTCCATCACTCCACTTTCACTCCCCTGCCCTGGGTGAAGTCCTCATTCCACAGATTCCCTCGAGGCCAGATTGAATCTGAATGAAAATAAGCGGAGAGGAAGGAGCAAAATGTTTTTTGCCTTATCTGACTCAGCCCCAAGCCTGTCACCTCTCTTCACGGGGAGATGGTGACATTACCCCAGCCAGGGAGGGCCACCAGCAGAGCTGGGAAAGGTTCCAGGGCTGGGTCATGGTGTCTTTGTGTGATTCATGTCAGGAACCACTGGCAGAGGTGAGCAGGTGCCCTTAAATTTCAGTATTCCAGGCATAGAGGTTATTCCAGTGTCAGGGGTAAACTTGTCTGGTGTAAAAAATTCTGGGAAAGGCACATTACAAGAGCTTTTTTACTGAGTTGATGGCTTTTAAGGTGATGTCTCCATAATATATGGATGAGAAATCAGAGAAGCCTTGGAGGGAGGAGGTTGGGGTTGCAAGAGAATCTGGGCATCAAGAGCATCATCAGGTGAGTCAGGGCAGCACCTGTTTTGCAAAGAGTCCTGAAAAGGAGTTTGGAAAGGCATTAAGAGAGCTCAGGATAAGGTCAGAAATGAGGGATCAAGGGATCTCTGGCACACGGAGCTGTCAAGTGGCAGGATGGGAGTGGGAATAGTCACGATGCCATGGGATGAACTTGGCTTGTCCTGCATGAGAGCAGTTACAATTAACTGAGGGAAATTCTGCAAAGGGCAGGAATTTGGATTGGTTTTAGTGGTAATGATGGCTTAGGATTTAAGTTTTTATATTTTTCATATATTTTTAATATATTCCTGCAAAGGGCAGGAATTTGGATTGGTTTTTAGTGGCAATGATGCCTTAGGATTTAAGCTTTTATGTTTTTCATGTATCTGTAATCCTGTAATTCTTTAGTGTATAATTATAAAGTCCATATACATTGTTAACTAGTGCTTTCCCATTTTGGTTGGACAAAACAATTCCTCTCCAGGCCTAGGAATCAAGGACACCTCACTGTCTCAGGCCCTGAGAAACACAAACAAAAGTGAGTTGGGGGAAGAAAATTTGGGGTAAATTACTTAATTACCTGGAGCTGTAATTAGATTAACCCCCCAATATGCAAATGGACCAAACTTATAAAAGTATAAAAACCCGTGACCCATTGTCCATTTTTTTGGGTGTAGCCCCTGGGTGGGCTTCATCTTCCTGAAATGCAGCTGAAGGCCCCATCAATAAATATACCTGCTTTTTATCCTCTTAATTTTGTCTGGCCTCTGTTTTTAGGTAGCCCCAAAACCCACCAGTTTGGCATCAGTTTAATAAGAGGTGGAGGAGAGCTAACTGTTCTATTTGTCCCCAAAAACACCTTCACTGCACAGCAACACGTGCATGACTCAGAGCAGGAATGTGGCTGGGCAGGGCAGGCTGGGAGCTGGGCAGCCTTCTCCAGCTGACTCTGTGAGATCATTTTTAGCCTCAGTCTCTCCCCTGGCCCGTTAAAGTCACTATCTGAGCTTCTCTGTGTGTGTTGGGCCTGATAACATCTGAACAAGGCAGAGGAATGGAAATGTTGTGGAACTTGCCCCGGGCCATAAAGGAAATGTGGAGCACAGCGAGGAACTGCTAGTCCCTACGTCCAGCTTATCCAGTCTCTCTGTCCCACAGACTTTTCTCCAGTGGTTTAAATCCAATTTTTAATCAGCTGCTGCAAATTGGGTTGATTTCAGAGGAACTTTTTCAGACTGGTAAAGGCACTGGATGTAAATTCTAATGTGGTGTAGGAAATACTGGATGGCCTAATCCTTATCCACAGGGATGATGAGTAATGGTTAATTGTACCAGGAGCAAAGAGAATTCATGGAGCCTTAGAATCATGGAATGGTATGATTTGGAAGTAACATTCAAGATCATCTTGTGGGCAAGGACAACTTCCACTAGACCAGATTGCTCCAAGCCCCATCCAACCTGTCCTGGGACACTTTAATTTTTTAAAGACCCTGTCCTCAATTTTAGGCCTTTTCAGAAGTGTGGAGAGGACAGAAGAATTGATAAAACTGTTCAAGAAGCAACTTCCTTGGGCAAAATACACACAGCCTTGTTTTTCAGATGAATATTGTGCTTGTGTGTCCTGCAGCAGCTCTCAGGATCTTTTAACAGCACCCAAAATGCAAATTATCACAGATTTCTGCACCAACAGAGCACGCTGGTGACGGAGGGTGCAGGGCAGAGCAGAGGGACCTGACCCAGAGTCCTGTTGAGATTTGAGATGGGTTTAAACAGGAGGGAGAACCAACCTTTCTGCCAAGGTGCAGTCCCAGCCCTTGGGAAAACATCCCATTCTCTTCCTGGTCCTGCCCTGGACCAGCCCAGGTTCTGATTGGCAGCTGAGTCATTTATCTGCCCCAGTTTGCCACCTCCTTGCCCTTCCCAGAAATCAGAGGGTTGTTTTTGAGCCTGCTCTGTCGGTGACCTGGAGGGACAGTGAGGTTTGGGGCTATCACAGTTGCTATGCCAGATGCCATTGGTTCCACAGGGGGATCCTGCCCAGTTCTTTCCTGTTTCTGTCCCAGTCTTGGCCTCTCCCAGCTGCACCTTCTCTAAACTATCTCACCATCAAATCATGGAATTACAGAATACCTTGGGCTGGAACCTCCCCACCATGGATAGGGACACCTTCCTCTAGACCAGGTTGCTCCCAACCACATCCAACCTGGCCTTGGACACTTCCAGGGATGGGCCAGCCACAGCTTCTCTGGGAAAACCTGTGCCAGGGCCTCCCCACCCTCCCAGGGAAAAATTCCTTCCCAATATCCTGTCTAACCCTGTCCTCTGGCAGTGGGAAGCCATTCCCTGTGTCCTGTCCATACATCCCTTTTCCAAAGTCCCTCTCCAGGTCTTTTTGAGCCCCTTTAGTCACTGAAAGCTCTCCCCAGAGCCTTCCCTTCTTCAGGCTGAGCAACCTCAACTCTCTCTGCCTCTCCTTATAGGAGAGGTGCTTCATGTCAGCCTACCCGTGAACTTCCAGATACATCCACAGAGAGGATTTATCTCTAGGTAAATCCAGATGAGAATCACTCAGTGGTCAATCCTGGACTCCTTCAGGACAGAAATTGGGAGAAGAAATCATCCCTTGAGCCTCTGAATATTTAGACATTGGGCCTCAACCACCAGAGCTTGGGAAAGACATCTCCTGGCTCTGGGAAAAAACTCCTCAATTACATGCTTGAGGAAGTAGACGGCATTGCCACGTGACCAGAATGTTAAACTAGAGCTGAACAGCCCCCATTTATACTCCCCTATCTTACTTTTGGGGACAAATTCCCAAAATTCCCATCCCTGGAAGTGTTCAAGGCCAGGTTGGATGGGGATCTGAGCAACTTGGTTTAGTGGAAGGTGTTTCTGCCCATGGAAGGGCAGTGGAACAACAAAATCTTCAAGGTCCCTTCCAACCCAAACCATTTCGTGATTTTAGGAATGTGTTTGGCTGCTCCAGAAGCTGGAAGAGGCTGTTTCACCCAACTTCCCTGAGGACTCCAGTGGCTCTGGTGCCACCATGCCTTGGCCACTTAAACTCTCTGTCTCCAGAGAAGACCACTGCAGCCAAATTGCTTGTTGGGAATGGCCTCTGGATGTGGAATTGTTTCAGAAAGTGAACACAGGGCATTAAGGTGTCAGGGACATCCTTGCAGTGCGAGGAGAGGATTCCCTGGAATGCAGAGCTCATGGAGTTGGTCACCCATGCAGAAAACTGCCTGACTGGAAGACTTACAGGTGGATGAGCTCCTCTTCAGGGATATGACTCAGGAGGTTTGGAAAAGCCAGAATAAATCATTGCACTTGTCCCAAATCCTCCCTTCACCAATAACCAGATTGGATTCCTATAAACAAGGTGGCTCATTCTTGGCTTCCTCTGGGGAAACCCCTTCCCAGCTTCCTACAATTAGCAGATTCCTTGCAATTAGCCTTGCATCCCAAGGATTTGCATGCTTTTCACAACAGCAGACAGTGTCATTATCTCCTGACATCCCTTTGACTTCATCCCAAATGGGATTTTGACCCTTGTCCCATGGCTATGGATCCTCCAGGTGACCCATCCCCCACAGGGAAATGATTCCTGGTTATTTCAGCCTGTGTATCTTCACATCCTTGGCAGCTCCAATAGGTTTTAAGGTAGAAGAGAGGAATTTGGGGCTCTTGGCCAATCCCCCTCCCCTTTTAATCCTGCAACCACTGCTGTCCTGACTTCACAGCTCCTTAAATCCTATTCTTCCATCCAGGGCTCTCCCAGATTTACTCTCCATGCTTTCTTCCTTGTTTTTTTTTTTTTTTTTAACTAGATCTCTTCACATGGGTGTAGCTAGGAAAACACACCTGAGAGTTTCTCTCAGGCCTCTTTGTACAGAGCTTTTCCTGCTGCCTTTGATATCTCAATGCAAGGTGGGAACATCCAAGTTTATGCCCATAAAATAAATCAGCTGGAAAAGGCACAGAATAACTTTGAATCTATAGCCACAGAGAGGGGTTATTACTGTACATGAGAGCTGTTAAAGAGTCTGCCTTGTACTCAGACACCTCACAGAACACTGATCCAGCCTGTCCAGATCCGTCTGCAGAGCCTTCCTGCCCCCCAGCAGATCAACATCCCACCCAACTTGGTATCATCCATGAACTTCCAGAGGGTGGTCTTGACCTCCTCATCCAGATCATCAATAAATATATTGGACTGACCCCAGTACTGATCACCACTGGTGACCAGCCACTAGCTGGATGTGGCACCATTCCCCACCACTCTGTGCCTGGAATCCAACCAGTTTTTAACCCAGCCAAGAGTGCACATTCCCAATGTGCTGCCAGTTTTTCCAGGACAACATCATGGGAAGCAGCATCACAGGCTTCCCTGAACTCTAGGGAGATACATCAGCAGCCTTTCCCTCATCCTCTGAGGAGGTCACCTGGTCATAAAAGGGACTTCAGGTCACATTGCACTGCAATGGCCTGGGCTGGACATTGGCTGGACACAAAACACCCACCTGCAGCTCTGCTGTAGACAGAAAAGGGTGACTGAGTGATAGACACAGTTGGTGGAGAAATAACTTTATTTTAGGTGTTTTGCAGATAACATGAACACACATTTCCTTATCTGGTAGCACTGGAGCTTTGCAACAAGATTAAATCAGAAGCCATCATATGGCAAAGAGCTGCCATCAGCTCCCGGGGTGATGGGTGCCCAACACACCCCACTGCTCCTGGTTACAATTCCTGTTATTAGAGGGGTGCTCCGAGACTTTCTGTGGTCATGGGAGGCATCTTTGCTCCTCAAAATTTGTTGTTGAGCATGGTCCAGAGCACTCCGGCCGCTATCCCTCCGGCCAGCCCGTAGCTGGACCTGACACTGCCCGCGGCGTTGACGTTGCAGAGGTCGCTGCTGCAGCAGGAGATGTTTCTGTTGCCCACATTGAAGTCCTGGTAGGATGGCTCACACGAGGAGTCACATCCCTTGCTGATGATGCTGAAGAGCCCCACAACCCCTGGGAGGAAAGCAGGACCATTATTAGAAGGATTCAGCCTTCCACAAGCCAAGCCTTGTGGAACTGAATAATGGGATGTTCGTTCTGTGGGACAAAAATTGGAATCGCAGAATGGTTTGGGTGGGAAGGGACGTTCAAGATCGTCTCATGGGCAGGGACACCTTCCACTAGGCCAGGCTGCTCCAAGCCCCGTCCAACCTGGCCTTGGACAATTCCAGGGATGGGGCAGCCACAGTTTCTTTGGGCCTCATCACCCTCAAAGCAAGGAATTTCTTCTTAATATCCCATCTAACCCTGCCCTCTCTCATGTGAAGCCTAATCCCAAACATCTTTGTTGCACAGAGCCTTTCAACCCCTGGGAAATTACAGAAACACAGCAATTCCCATTTCAGATGGCACAGATATTATTTGATTTGTTTCTGAGAGACACAGCCCATCTTTTTATCCATTTTTGGCAACCTCTGGTTTCCAGCAGATTTTGACCTCCAGGAGATTTGACCCACTCTCCTCCAGGAGATCTAAAATCCATTCTGGGCACAAAATCTTTGCCACGTGCAATAAATAACAGAGTCCTACAACATCTTGGCTCTCCTGCATGCAAATGTTATGGATTTTTACATTTCCAACTGGGATAATTCCTACTGGAGGTATCCCATCTACTGCCTGACAGAGAGGAGCTTAAATGTGGCACTGACAGGTTTTGTGCCCCATGTCCAAGAGCAACTCAGCTGTTGGCACAGATCTGGACAGGGCAAACCAGATCTAAAACAGGAGGATAAAATCCTAGTTTTTCAAGGTTTCCCACAGACACAGAGATGAAATTTTGCCATTTTCATTGATTTCACCTCAAATCAGCACCTCCTAACTTCACAACCAGGATTGATCAGGCTCAGCCCCTCTCATTCTAATTCATGTTTGCAAATATTGCAAAAAATTAACCATTGCCCTTGCAAGCAAATAATTTTTGGTGCTGTGAAAGGGAAATAAACCTAATTTTGCACAGGTGAAAGACATTTGCACACTGAGGTTTGCTGGCCCAAACCACCTGGTGTATCCAGACTGTGTGAGCCTGGATGGGGCACCTGAGACTGGGAAGAGGTTTGGCTCCAGCTTCCCAGCTAAGACATTTTCCACCCCTGCTTTTCCTTACGGATCACGTCTGTCTTGCACACGTTGTTCTCTCCACACGTCTTCGCTGTCTGGCACTTGGAGTTGCTGAGCTGGGAGGTGCAGCTGTAGCACTGCAAAGATGAACCTGCAGGAGACCAAGAGGGGTTAGGAGAGAAATCAGGGAATAATGGAACAGTTTGGGTTGGAAGGAAGTTTAAAATCATCAAGTTCCACCACTTTGCCGTGGGAAGGGACAACTTCCAGTTGACCAGGTTACTCCAAGCCCCATCCAATCTGGATTTGGATAGTTCCAGGGATGGGGCAGCCACAGCTTCCTTGGGCAGCCTGATCTATTTTTTTATCACTCTCATTACAAAAAATGTCTCATTATAGTTAACCTAAATCCACCCTCTTTTAGTTTTAAAAAGTTTAAATAAATAGTTTCGTCCTATCCCAACAGGACCTCCTAAAAATTTATCCCCAACTCTCCTGGAGCCTCTTTAGACACTGAAAGGGGCTCTGAGGTCTCCCTAGTGTTTTCTCTTCTCCAGGGTGAACACCCCCAGCTCTCCCAGTTCCAGAGGAGAGAGGCTCCAGCCCTTGGAGCATGGAGACCCCCATGGAGACCTCCATGATCTCCTTTGGACTTGCTCCAGCATCTCCACATCCTTCTGATGCTGGACCCCGGAACTGGACCCAGTCCTGCAGGTGGGGAACAATTCTACACCTCTCATGTATCTTCAACCTATCCAAAGCTGTCCAGAGAATTCAACCTCTGGGAAACAGGATCATTCCTGGGGATTTTCAAAGGACGATATCTCCTCTGCTTTGAGAAAAAAGTATTTTTTTTCCTTTTTGTTTTGTGGATAATAATATACCTGGTTCAGGTGGGAGTCAGGTTTGGCAGGTGCTGAAGATATTTTGGATGTAGTCAGTGCAGTGAGGGAGCAAAAAAGAGAGCAGAGGGACAGCAGGGCTTGATGAGAATCATGGAATGGTTTGGGTTGGGAGGATCATTTCATCAGGGACACATCCCTCTAGACCAGGTTTCTCCAAGCCCCATCTGACCTGGCCTTGGGTGAGGGATGAAGAAGAAATTTGCAAAGTTTCTTCCAGCCCCTTGTCTCAGTCCTTAACTTTTGACTCACCCTTTCCATCACGCCCTCCTAGAAATCAAAGTGCAAATGGCTTTCACCCCTCTCTGACCACCCCTTGTAAAAATGCCGCTCCATGGGGGATGAAAATCAGTGCTGGCCACACCTGCTGGGCTGCTCTGCACATCCAGCAAGAGCAGGAAAAACCTGGCAGCTCCCAAGCATCCAGCCCTGGTGAAAAATCGTCCCCAGAGGAGTGAGATTGTGGTGTCATTACCTGTTCCTGTCACCTACTTGTGCCCCAGGGTGTCACTGGAGCCTTGCAAGTGTCAGTTAATAAACAAACAAACAAACAAAAAATATTTCCTTGACCCCCATGACCACCAAACTTGCATCACAAATCCCCCATCTCAATACCCTAATGCCTGAAATACTCTTTTAGGGCACTGAAAAACCCTGTTTTGAAATTAGTGATCGAAGGAATTAATTTGAGGCACTCTGTCCAAGCCTCTCTGATGTAAATGACTGGTGTCGTCACAGAGGTGAGGAGCCAACCCTCAATTTTTCTGAGTGCTGCACTGTTCTCACACTGATCTGACTTTTAAAGCAATAGAAGTAAAATTTTGAGTGTTCTGATGGAAGCTGGCAGACAGAAAGGTCTGAGGGCTGTGCAAGACCCTTCACAGCTTATTCCTTAAGCATCCTCTGCTGATTGAGAAACTGCTCAAATTTGATTCTTCTCTTCTCTGCTAATAGGGAAAAGCTGTTTTAAACCAAATTTTTTTCTTCTCAGTGAGACTATAAAAATGTGATATTATCTAAACCCCACCCATTCAGTCTATAACACATAATGGCATAGTCATTTTTTACTGTCCTACTAAAATTCTGGAAATCTGGGCAGAGTCAGGGTCTGCTTTTGAAAGGAAGAGTCAGAAAAACGGTGGAAAACTTTGTGTAAATGTTGCAATTTTGATAGCCTGGGATGAAGGAAAATAATCCTCCCACCCCATTTAGCCCCTCCTTTTCCCCCTTAACTGCATGGTCTGGCTGAAAAAAAAAATTGAATTTTGATTAATTCAGGATTCAGGATTTATCTTTCCTGGAAGCTTCCCTCCCCAGCCCTCAAATCCCACCATCCCCAGGGTGGCCCTGTGCATTTTCCTCACTCAACACCCATCCAAAGGAAAATACCTTGGGATGACAACATGCCAACATCTCTTCCCTCATTGCCAAACCCCACCACAAATCCTCCTTCCAGACTGAAAACCTGCAGGGAGGGATGGGGGGCGGATCCTTTGTGGGGTCTTACCTGAGTCCACGCACAGGAGAGCTCCCAGCAGGAGCGCAAGGAAAGCCTTCATCTTGGAATAACCTGTCTTGGGGCTGCCTCTCTGGGTTCTTTCCTCCTGGGGCAGGTTATATATCCTGGGAGGCCGGGCGTGCCCACAAGGTCATCCCTGAGAAGGCACCTGAGGAAGCTGCTGGCAGCACCAAGGGAGGGGTTGCTTTGTGAGTTGGGATATTTGTGTTTGGTGCCTCTCCTCTTTCCCTGCCACTCTCTGGGCTCCCCTCCACCCCTGCCTTCCCTCCTACCCTTGGGCGAAGTGCTCACAGGAGTGGAAAAAGCCCCAGATTCTTCCCTCCTACCCTTGGGCAAAGTGCTCACAGGAGTGGAAAAAGTCCCAAATTCTTGCGAACAAGGCTGGCCTTATGCATTTCTTCAGAGCCACCGAGGCTGCGGTGGCACCCTGTGAACGCGGCTCTCCACCCCCAGTGCCACCCTGAGTGGAACCATTGTGTTCAAACTGAGGACAAAATGTTCTTTGAATCAACAACTCTGGGTATTTATCTGCCTGTGTGAGTGATGCTCGTGATAACAAGGTATGTAGTAGGGAGGTATGTGGGCAAATTAAAAGTGCATTGGCATTTCCAGGTATTGAGGAGTTCATTCGCCTTCGTTTGCATTTGTTTTCTCTTACAAAGTAATGGCCAACTCTTATTTTTGGTGTTTGAAACCCAAGGGGCTTTGTGATGGATTTTATTTGGTGTTTTGAGATGTTTCATCTGTGGCTTGGTTCTCTTTGTGTGCTCTTGTCTGGCATAGGCTGGGTACAAGTTTGGACACTTGGCTTAGAGCAGATGCAATGTTAACAATCCAGGCTTGTCCATAAAATGTAAAATGCCACTTCTCAGTCACAGACAGGGTGAGTTCAGCCACATTCCAGCCTTGAGTGCGAATGTTTGCTCTCGTGGGTTGAGCAGAGTCCTCTCCCATTCCTCACACCCTGTGACCACTTCTCAGGACATGCCAGGGCAAAAGAAAACAGGGCTTTTTTCACTAAATTCAACTTTTATTATTTATTTTTTTCCCTGGGATCTTGGGATTAGTGCTGTGCATTTCTCTCCTTCAGGGATTTATTCCCATGCAGTTTAGCTCTCAGGAACTTTTCCAAAAGGTGTACAAGTGGATCATTTTTCTGTGGCTGTGGGATGAAGGATACAGACTAAAACTCCTGCCCTGACTTACACCAGAGGAGAATCTGTTGCAGGATATGATTTAACAAATCCTAATTCCTCCATGGGGGACCTTAACCACTTCCACTTGCACTCCTCTGTGTAAAAAATACCTGAAAAACCACCCCAACACCTTCTTTCTGTGTCTATTGGCTTCTGCCTCATCATATTTTTACTGACCATATAATTTATAACTAAGTTTTATGGATTAAAAAAAAAAAAATTCAGGCTCTGGACTTCCTCATTGAGAGGTATTGAAGGTTTTTTTTCTTTTTTTAATCCCTCAGGACTGTTCCTGTAAGGTTTGGCTTTTTGAGGTAAGGAAGAACAGGGCCAAAGGGGAAAAAACCACTCCCTATCAAATCCACCAAGGCCTGGAATTAAATATTTCTTTAAAAAAGCATTGATAAGGAAGAAAAACTCTTTCCTTGTCTTTCCCAATACCATTGATTTTTATTCTTTTTCTAACATCAGCCAGAAAAACTCAAAACTTGTGGTGCTGTGAGAGAATCTGACTGCTGAGAACTTCTCCATCCTCCCAGTCCTGCTTGCTTGAGGCTGTGTGAGATCCCGGGAATTCCTGTATTCTTACATAAACTGTTGATTCTCTGTATTTTGGGAAACTGAAGTGCAATTCCTGCCCGACTCCTGAAGATGGCAAACGTACCCTGTTATAATTCCACGTGCACACAATTATCCATAGGACTGGGTGTACAAGGTGTTGTTTTCTTTTCCTGAGGTTATAAAATTCCCAAGTCATCTGCCTGCATGGGAAAGACTGTCAATTCCCTCTGGAAATCTCACGATGTCTGCAAATCCCTTGGAATTTGGTTTCTTTTAATACTTTTTTTGCTGTCACTGCAGATTCCTGATGGAGACAAGTCTGGAGTTCTCTGTTTGGGAAGGGGGAAAGAGGAGTTGATTATTTCCTCTATCCTGGTTCTGGATTATTTGCTCCTGCCTGGTGTCAGGCTGGGAAAAAGGTGATGGATCATGGTACAGACCATGGTGTCATGGATGACGTTGAAGAGAAGCCATGAGCTGCAAAATTGAGGAAAAAAAGGTGGAAGGATTCCTGGAAAATCTGGACAGAGAGACTTCAAAAGGAAGTTTCTCCAATTTCCTGGTCATCTGTAGGGAAGCTTGTAGGACGGCAGAGATCTTAAAATCACAGGATCATGGAATTATTTGGCTTGGAAGGGTCTTCAAGATGACCTCATTCCACATCCCTGCCATGGTCTAAGCCAGGTCTAAGCCCTGTCCAGCCTGGCCTTGGACACTTCNCGACTCCTGAAGATGGCAAACGTACCCTGTTATAATTCCACGTGCACACAATTATCCATAGGACTGGGTGTACAAGGTGTTGTTTTCTTTTCCTGAGGTTATAAAATTCCCAAGTCATCTGCCTGCATGGGAAAGACTGTCAATTCCCTCTGGAAATCTCACGATGTCTGCAAATCCCTTGGAATTTGGTTTCTTTTAATACTTTTTTTGCTGTCACTGCAGATTCCTGATGGAGACAAGTCTGGAGTTCTCTGTTTGGGAAGGGGGAAAGAGGAGTTGATTATTTCCTCTATCCTGGTTCTGGATTATTTGCTCCTGCCTGGTGTCAGGCTGGGAAAAAGGTGATGGATCATGGTACAGACCATGGTGTCATGGATGACGTTGAAGAGAAGCCATGAGCTGCAAAATTGAGGAAAAAAAGGTGGAAGGATTCCTGGAAAATCTGGACAGAGAGACTTCAAAAGGAAGTTTCTCCAATTTCCTGGTCATCTGTAGGGAAGCTTGTAGGACGGCAGAGATCTTAAAATCACAGGATCATGGAATTATTTGGCTTGGAAGGGTCTTCAAGATGACCTCATTCCACATCCCTGCCATGGTCTAAGCCAGGTCTAAGCCCTGTCCAGCCTGGCCTTGGACACTTCCAGGGATGGGGCAGCCACAGCTTCTCTGAGCTGAGTTGTTTTCTCAGCATGGTCATGCCTGTAACTCGTTTCCAGGATGTTTTGAAGTCCCTGTGTGTGGTTAAAATTCTAGAGGGAATTTTATTGCCTTTTCCACTCCTGGATGGTGTTGACAGAGAGCTGATTCTGCTTGAAGTGCTGTCTGCAAATCTACCCAGGCTGTGAGGCTGTGGGATGTTAGAGAAGGGATTTTAGTGACCAGTTTTAGGCATCCACGTGGGACTTTTTGATGGCTGTTGTTGGGAGCACAGACTCGGGAATATTCAGCTGTCCCAGATCAGAATGAGTGGGGAATAAATGAGATTAAGTCACCAGGTGGGAGTGAGGCAAATCCCATTATAGACTTTTCTGCAAGGTGGGAAGTGTGGTCCCAAATGAGGCAGGGAACTGGATAGGCAGGATAACAGATGGATTGATAAGGGGAGAGAAAGATTTCAAAAGGAGGAGATGTAGAGATGTTCCCAAAGATGGATGGATGGATGGATGGATGGATGGATGGATGGATGGATGGATGGATGGATGGATGGATGGATGAAAGAATAGGTTTAGATTGGATGCTGGGAAGAAATTCTTCCTTTGAGGGTGGTGAGGCCCTGGCACAGGTTTCCCAGAGAAGCTGTGGCTGCTCCATCTCTGGAACTGTCCATGGCCACATCAGGACAACAGAACCAACCTGGTGTAGTGGAAGATGTCCCTGTCCATGGCAGGGGGTTGGACAAGATGACCCTGAAGGTCTTTTCCCACCCAAAACATTCCATGATTCTATGGAAAACACACAGGATGTCCCCTATCTCAGCCTTCCCCAGCTCCCAGCTGTTTTCCACTTTCCCCTGTCCTGGGATGGACATGAATGATGATGATCCAGCAGCAGGAAAAATGATTCCAGCTACTCCAGAGGTGCCCCTGGCTGCCAGCAGGGAGCGGCTCCAGCTCCCACATCTGTAGATATTTAACACCATTCCATGTCATGGTCCACCTCCCACTCCAGGGATTTATATCCAGGTTTGCTGTTCAAATGAGCTTCAGAGCACGTGGATGCAAGGCTGGGATTCCTGATGGAATTCCAGAGCCCAGCAATGGAGACTGGAGCTGCCATTAAGAGCAGGACATTGGGAGGATGCAGGGAGGTGTTTGGGTTTCTGTCACTGGGCTTCTCAGGGACCTTTGACTCGAGCCTTCCTTTCTTTGTGTCTCTTTTTCCTCCAACACCATGCAGGGCTTGGAATTCTTGCATCCTAAGCAAAGTTTTTGGGATCTGTGGGTGCACACAGGTACAGCCAGGGTGCAATACAAAAGTTTAACAAGCAAGGAGTCTGTTTGACCTTGAGTATTTCTGCGAGGGTCTGGGCACATGAGTGAAGCATCCAGTGATTCCAATTTGGGATTTCTGATTTCCAGAGCCAGCCTGACCAGCCCTGGAGAAAAAGTTCACCTTCACATCCTACACATTCCAGCTGACAACCATGAAATCAGTGCACGGCTGAAAATGAATCCCACCACGGTGCTGATCTTGTCTGCAGAGTGAGGAGTCGATGGGGAAAATTCCAAGGGCTGCAGGGATTGGAGATTCCCATACGATGGTGCTGTTGCCACATGGCTGGAGCCCAAACCTCTCTGAGTGTGGGAGCAGCCCCAGATTGTTTGTTTAAAAATTTCAGCAACTTCAGAGCATCAAAAATGCATTTGACTCTCTCTCTCTTTTTTTTTTTTTTTTTGTTATTTTGCTAATTGCTGAGCTCTTCTGCTCACAAAAGACTTGGAGTGTGGGATCCCTGCCAGCTCCTGCTGGCAGTGCCTGGAGCATCCCAGAGTTGTTTGCAGGGAGAAAGGAGAACATTTTCCTGCACCCACACTTTGGAGTTGGGGTGAAGGGTGGGTAGAGCAGCCTGGGCTGAGACCACAAAGACGTTCTGTGCTTGTTCTACCCTCACAAAAAACTTTCTGACTTTTCCCTTACCAGGCATTGCATCTTCCTGTGTACAAATATGGGAAAATATTGGAAATACAGGCAGGAAAGGTGAATTTCCTGGGATCACACAACAGATCTCAAACCAGGACCCTTAACCACCCTTGCTGCTTCCCAGTCTATGAACTTTTCCTTCCATCAGGAAAATTAATTTTCCTGGCCCCACAAGAAACCACAGAATATGGATGGGAAGATTTCCAGTCCAGCTGCTGCAGGAGGAAACACAGAATCACAGAAAAATTTTAGGTGGAAGGGACCTTCAAGATCATCCAGTTCCAATGCCTGCCACGGGCTGGGATACCTTCTACCACATCATGTTGCTCCAAGTCCTGTCCAACCTTGGGCAGAAAAGACTGGTTTTGGGGCTAGACATGACCAGCAGGGACCATTGTCCCTCATGTGGCCACAGCTGCCCTCAGTCCATGTCCTCTTGGTGTCTCCTTTCCCAGAGAATCACAGAGTCCTTCAGGTTGGAGAAGACCTCTGAGATCTTTGAGTCCAACCATTCCCAAAACAAACCCATGTCCCCAGGTGGCACATCCACACGTCCTTTAAATCCCTCCAGAGTTGGGCACTCCCTGGGCAGCCTGTTCCGATCCTTCTGGTGAAGAAATTCTCCCTAATATCCAATCTAAACCTTCCCTGATAACTTGAGGCTGTTTCCTCTTGTCCTATTCCTTGGGAGAAGAGATAATCCCCAACTCAGGATGGCTTTGGTCCTTCTAATTTTTTCCCTGCTTAAACCCATGCCATCCTTGAAGTCCTCCTAAATTGTCTCCCCATCATGCAAAGGTTATATAATCTCCTTTTTTGTCCATCCTGACCTTAGTTTGTGGTCAGTTCCCAGAAGTGATGGTGCTTTCCCAATATTAACAAGGTTTTGGGAAAAATTTTCTGCACAGAAGGAGCTCATCTTGTGGATTTATGCATTGGGAAAATGTTTTCTTGAGGGATCATTCCTGTCAGGGCCTTTTTTGTGGCTCGATTCTGAAGTTTTTGACAAAATGTTGGAAAACAGGATTCTGTGGAGAAAGAAGTGCTCTGAAGAAGTAACAAAGTTATTTGAACTCCAGGATGGGTTTTGGGATCAAACCCAGGTATGGAGAGCAAGATTCATCTAAACCAGCGAGTCTCCACTCGGGACATGCAATTAAGATGGAGGAGATGCAGGATCAGTCCTTTAAAGTCAGATTTCCTTTCCCTGGAGCAGATGTTCCTCTATTTACAGAGGCAGGAATCCTGATAGCACTTGTCTTTGTCCCTCTGCTTAGAACTGTTCCACTTTGTGTTAACTAATTACAAACTAATTGGGCCGGAGAGATGCTGTGGCGTGAAGCAATTTGATTTTGATGAATTGGCAATTCCTTACAAAAACTATTTCATTAAAAAAGTTGATTTTTTTTTTCCCCAACTCCTTTATCAAGTGCTCTGATGCTTAGGACAGCAGAAGATGAGTTGCACAAACCAGGAGAGATAATAGGAATTCTGATTAATATCTGTCATTTCCTCCTGGCTTAACTGTTTAGCTGGAAAATCAATTGGAAAAATCAACCCTCAATTGCTTGACGTCGTTAGGAATTTGCTAATTTGAAAGTGCAAGGAGGAATGGCTTCAAGGTTCCCCCGATAAAGGGCAGGTTTAGATGGAATATTGGTCAGGAATTCTTCCCTCTGAGGGTGGGGAGGCCCTGGCACAGTTTTCCCAGAGAAGATGTGGTTTCCCCATCCCCTGGAAATGTCCAGGACCAGGTTGGATGGGGCTTGAATCAACCTGAGACAGTGGAAGATGCCCATGGCAGGAGGGTTAGAATGAGATGGACTTTAAGACTCCTTCCAATCCAAACCATTCCAAGATTCCATGACATGCCCAGGGGAAGCCTGGCCAGAAGAGCTTGGGGCGTTGTCCAACATATCCTAAAGCCAAACCTGAATTTGATTAAACAAATCAAATTCCCAGCTCCGTTTTTTGTCTAAATCTTTCCTGATTTACAGGAGCTTGGCTACTAAATAGGCACCACCTTGCAGATGGTTGTGTTTTGTCAGATTCTTAACAATAAATGGAAACATAAAAGGAAAACCAAAATCCTATTGTGTGATTCAAAGCTGCTCCCAGCAGTTCCAATTTTTTATTTCAGTGCTGGAATGGAATCATCCCTCTCAGCTGCCCAGGCAGGAGTCAAGGATCCCTTCCCCTGCCTGACCTTTACAAATTGCACTTCCTGCTTGGCTGTGACCTTTTCCAAGGTGCCACAGCTCCCAAACCCAAAGGTTTTGGAATTGATAGCACAGCCAGCACTGAGCATGGAATTAACAGCTGCCTTGTCAGCCTCCCCAGAAAGAAGTGGGATGCCAAACGCTGGCCAGGAATGTGTCTAGGATTAAACAAACCTGATAGGAAGGAAGTGGAGGAGATGGTTTACAGTCTCTGCAGCCTGGGCACAGCCAAAAGGGTGCAATTTTCATTGAATCATGGAATGGTTTGGGTTGGAAGGGACCTTAAAGATCATCTCATTCCAACCCCTGCCATGGGCAGGGACACCTTCCATTATGCAGGTTGATCCAAGCCCTGTCCAGCCTTGCCCTGGACACTTCCAGGGATCCAGAGGCAGCCACAGCTTCTCTGGGAATTCCATTCCAGGATCTCCCCACCCTCACAGCCAAGAATTCCTTCCCAATAGTCCATTTATCCCTGCCTTCTGGCAGTTTGAAGCCATTCCTCCTTGTCCTGTCCCTCCATCCCTTGTCCCAAGTTCCTCTCCAGCTCTCTTGGAGATCCTTCAGGCACTGGAAGTTCTCCCTGGACCCTTCCCTTCTCCAGGCTGGACATTCCCAGCTCTCCCAGAGCAGAGGGGCTCCATCCCTTGGAGCATCTC
>VYZP01001824.1:10273-36537 GCA_013400635.1 Hypocryptadius cinnamomeus | reverse complement strand
ATCTTTCCCACACATACACACAGAAATAAATATAGGAGACTGTTAAAAAATTACTACAATCCCAGGTTCTGGGAAACTCACCCCAGGTGCTCCCACTGCAAGTCCCTGGTAGTCCATTTTTCTCCACTAACCTCAGGCATGTTAGGACACTGGGGACCCACAAGAAAGACTCCATCTCCATCTGCTGCCCCCACAAGAAAATGAGTTGGTGACAATTCAAACTGCTCTCACTGGGTTTCTAGCAAGTTATGAGCCCCCTCTGGGATTTATCCACCTGGGTTGGTGAGAGGCTGAAGACCACAACTGGAAAGTTACCAAAGCACAGGATGACAACCAGCAAAGCTTAGATCTGGTACAGACTCTCACTTGTGCAAAGCTTGGGGTGAATGTTCTCAACTAAAATCACATTCTCTCAGCCAACACACTACAAGTGACTAAAACACTCCAAGCCTCCCCCTGGTGAGTCCCTTGTTCATAAGAGATGCACCATTATTAGTCTTCAACTGCATAGTTTTGTACCATTCTTTCCACTTTTTACTGGCATAAATAACAGGTGGGAAAATTCAATCTTCCCATATAATTAATGAATTCTTCTTGGTACTAACCAGCATCTCCCAAAACTATGATGTCAATAAATTTACATATATTTTGCAAGCCTGTATCTGACTCATAGGGTTATAATCAAAGTACTAAAGTAGCCTTAAGTGTGACACTTAAGGACTATCACTTGTAATATCTTTCTCTCTACCCTAAGAGCTCTTGCAGTACCTGTATATCTTTATCTCTTTATATTAATGTTCCCCTTCTTTATCATCCATAAGAATTTCCTGCGATTCACAGTATCAAATGTTTCATTTTCAATAACCTGGATTAAAACCACTGCATTGCTTTTTGCAAAGTGGTCAGTTACCTTATTATGGGAAGATATCAGATCAGTCAAATCAGGGATCACCATGTCCCTTATTACTTTTTCCTGTAAAAATTTGTTTTTAAAGCCTTGCACCACACAATAAACATCACATGAGCAGGCCTCAAAATGTGTGCCTCCTGATGCATCTAATTTTTGCAAGCCTGAGGTTCCAAGTCTGAAGCTGTCAAATACAATGAAAAATCATGCTGGTGCATTACTGATCATATATTCCTTCAACACTCCAGGGTACAGATTATTTGTATTCTTCCTTTTCCATCCCCTTCTCACTACAATAAGCAGATAATTGTTTTGTTTCTGTTTTTGTTTCATCTTTTATCATTCTTCTGAAACCATTCACTGTTCTCCCACTTTCCCGCTAGGCATCATCCATGTATCCCTGCTACCCTCATTGCAAAGCAGAACAGGTATAAAAAACACAATTATTTTTTTTAATAATAACTGTTAGAGTTCCCAAGTTTTAATACTCACAATCAGATCCCCTTGAAGGCACAGAATAAATCTAAGTTACCTAATGTATGTCCTCACTCATGTTACTACTTGTTTTTTAACTTGGAGTTAATCTATTTTAAGCAATTATTTCAGGTTTTGCAGACAAAAAAAATCCATTTGGTTATAAATTTCAACTTGGCTTTTTTTTTAAATAACTTAGAATTTTCTGCTTCGTGGAAACTGAGAGAATGGTAGTTTGGAATTTTGTAAGGAAAAAAACAACCAAAAATTGTGGGAAAGTGAATGAGAGGTGTCTCTTCACAGGCAGTAAAACTACTTTTGAAAACTGCAATTGAGAATACTGAAGGAAAACAAATTAATTATCACAAAGGGGAAATAATTTAAGACTTCCTTCAGAGAGCTGAATTGCACTACTGGAAACTATCACTTTCACACATGCTTCATCAGACAGCAACATTCAACAGCCTGCAGTCTCAGAAAATCAGAGAATGGATTTTAGTTTCTTTCACCCTGATTTTGAATGAGCTACTACCCAAAAGAAAGGAACTCTCTAGGAGGAACCCTAGTGTTAAAGGACTTACATAAAGAGGTACTTCAGAGCAGCTTAACTCCATTGTCACAGCATCTACAAAGAGAATAAACCAGTGGAATTATTACACACCCATGATGAGGTCTTGATATAATGTGTGATTCATGTCTGCAAACTAGGTCAACATCTTCTAGAATCGGAAGGGGAAGATGGGGGGAAGGATGTTAAGCTTATCAATTGCCCCAAATCCCCGCAGAATAAGAAAACACTGGTGAAATAATGCCTATGTAAGGCTGGAGGAGAGATGGCTGGTGTTAGTCGATATGTCGCATGCATTTCAGGTAATAGAAACTGTGAACAAAACAGGTCAGGCTGAGCCCAGCCACTGAGACACTCCTAGCTGCCCCCAATTAAGTAGTGGGAATTTCAGCATTTATCCCTAGAAGTAAAAAATTGAACTGCATTGTAGCAACTTTTGCTCCCCACCAATATCCCAAGTGTCTGGTGTTGTTTTTTTCCAGCAACTTCATAGAAGTCATCCCCAAGGCAGGTTGCCTTAACTGCCATGAACAGCAAACTACTGAGACAAGTCATCACCAGATCTAACACAATGACAGTCATCACAGCAGCTCTGATTTCCATAATTATATTTGAGATTCACTACTCCCTCAAAATTCATAATCTAAAAGTATATTGAAAGTATTCCTTTCAAATGGGAAAAGCATACCAGAAGCAACACCTTTACAAGCAGCAAGGTGGGCTCAAGAACTATGCACAAGTCTTCTTCAACTTGCTGAAACAGGCTACAAAAAAAGAAGCCTGTCTTAAGAGAGGGCTGTCTCAGCTCAGCTGTGGCCTTTTTTTCACAGCTGAACAGTTTCCAAGAACAACACAATTGTGCAGCTCATTGCATGTTAATGTATATATACAGCATTGCATGAGTCAGATAGGATTTGAGAAGTTCCATGCCTACAAATGCAGAAATTAAATGCATGGCTTCAATTGAAGCCAAAGATTACCATCCATGCATATAGTCCTTTTAAACCCCAAATATGTTAGTTCTCATCTCGGGTGCCCATCAATTCAAGTACATTCACAAATCCACACATTCCTGCCATTCTAAAACAAGGCAAAATCCTTTACAAAATCACTGGTCACAAAGATTCAGCCAAAAACCATCCAAACCTTTCATACTGTAAGAAAAAGATATCAAGGAGAACACTAATCCAGCCAGCCTATTCAGCAGCAAGATTCAGACAGAGGGGTTTCTTATTTTCTGTGCAGAAAGGAGGTATCCTCCAGCGGACTCCAAGGCATCTCACTTCAACAGACAAAGCTCTGCAGTTTCCAGCAACAGCATCCTGAGCTTAAGAGCACCAGCACAGGAAGCACAGCCCTGTTGGTACAGAAGAAAACAGGGTTACAAGAGAAGTTAAGAAACAGTAACATCAGTTCTAACTACAAGGAGTAGTTTAAGGTAGAGCCTTTCCCAAGTGCTAACTGACAGAATAGATGACGCACATCAGTATCTATCCCAGACCTCACAATTACTGCTGCTCTTCTGAAGTGGGCATCACTTCATGGCTGTCTGAAACAAGAGACACATCAGTTAGCCATCTGACACCATTGCTCTATTCCAATGTATAAAACTCCTCCACCTACAATGGTTCTCAGTCTTTAAAGGAACACATCCAAACTAAAATCCACCATCTCCACTGCATGAAAACATGAGCGCATTCCAATCATTATACCATGCCAAGCAAGTAAGAACTACTCTTGGATGCCTATGTCAAATGATTATTCTGACCTCCAAAGCCTTAAGAGATGTATCTCAACATCTACCTCCTCTGCAAGGATGAGATAGGCAGGTATCCAGTCTAGTCTATCTATTCTACAGAAAGTGTAAGCAAGAAAACATAACTTAAACTCTTCCTCTGGAGTACAAAAACTGTACCACCAGCACAACAAACTTGTTTTGTAATGGCAAATACAAACACAACTCTCTGGAGAGATGGTGCCATCCTGGCTTCCCTCCACCCTTTGCTTGCATCACACTGTGAAACCCCTGGGAGCCTGAGCAATCGCAAATACTAAGTACCTAGCTCAACATGAATCCTGAGTGGATCAATAAGCTCATCAGAACCAACCAAGGTTTTTCATACAGCACTGACTAGAATCATGCTGAAAGAGTATCAGTACTTTCCCTGTGTACTTGCCTGACAACGCAGCCTATGATGGATTCCTAGATGCAAAGGAGTACTCGTTGCTTTCTGCAGAAGAATCAATAAATATTAACATACAGCACTAAGTGGCTTCTTTTGCTTTTCTCACACTCTGAAGAATGCTGGTTGTTTAGAAAAAATTTCACATGAATGGCTCACGTCTTTCCTCTGTCTGGGGCTTACAGTAACTCAGCCTGGCTGCTGGAAGTGGCTGGGAGAGGCAGGAAGAAGAGGATGCACGTAGGGAGGAAATACCTCTGGCTACAGCATAGCATTTATGCAACCTCCATTTCAAATCGAGGGACTGAAAGAGACACCACACATGCAGCTTACTACTCACCATTCACCTCCTCTGCACAGCAAAGAACTGCCCACGTCCACAAAAGGCAGGGCCCCCAGTGCACACAAAGTGCCACGCAGAAAAATCCTCTCCAGTGCTAAGGCGGAGTCCTACCCCACACAGCAAGGGCAGAGTCGAGCTCCCAACATCATGAATGCACAGAATTTCACAGAGCAACACCTGATCCCTTCCTCTGACATCTGTGCCTCTGACACAGAAACCAGCAGTACGGGCATCTAACAAACAGGTCTGGTTTCAGGCATTGCCCACACTGCCAATGAGAGCAGTGGCAGAATTCATCTATACACACAAAAAACCCCTTCTCAGCATCCAGTTTAGCAGTTAATTTAATAGAATCATATATTGTGATGCAAACTGGAAAGACTTGCAGCAGAAGTTTCAGTCATAGCTGGAATATATAATTACGATATTCTTCACCCAATATTTTATTTACTGGTTGTCAATTATGGGACCATCATATGTTCAAATTTTTTCAACATTATAAATTTTAACATAGTACAGCATGGGTTCCCCAATTATCATGATATGTTAGAAGGACCACAATAAGAAAATAAACCAAAATAAAACCATCCATTATTTACTTAACTGCATTGTAAGATGTCAGTTATCAAACATTTTTACTCTGTACACACCAAAAAATTAGATAAGGGGAAACATTATTTAAGTATCAGCAGAAAGGCATTTCTACCAGTTGACAAGGTGACCCTCCAACATTGTGACTACTATTGGCTGTCCTAGCACTTACTGTCTATACAGCATTTTCCTAAACACAGAAGGGCACTTCCTTATCCTACAGCAACCCAGCTCATAACCAGCAACTTGACTCTCTCCTCTTCCCTGTAAATAAAGCATATCATTGTGGAAGAAAGAGACACAGAAGGTGAACACAGGACTCTGGCTTTGATGCTGCTCTGCAATCCAGCAGTCACTTGTACAAACTTCACTGAACTCTGTGCTCTGTGGCTGCTCCAGCAAGCCTCCACACCTCATTAAGCTGCACCAGATCAGTTTGTGCAAAAATACTGCGCCTTACAGACAGATGCAAAGAGTGAGCAGTGGTATAAAACATGAATTTCATACTCCCATATATCAATTCAAAGGTAACAAAACATAAGGTCTTTGCTTGTACTCTGTTTGCTACATTCTCCTTTCAGATCACAATCCCGTACCTCTGTGCCACAGACCTGCTGCTACATAACAGCAAACCAACTGACTGAATGCCAAAAATATCATACTACGTAAATAAACCCTGAATGAAGCTGCAGAGGTGCCCTGGAATTCAATTCTTCCTTTTTAGCTACGCTTCTTTTTGGTGATGGTCACACTGAAACTCGTGCCTATATAACACTGAGAACTAGTCTTATTACCACTATTTCAAGACAGGCACATTAAATCACTATTTGTGGTCAACCAAAACAACAATAAAGCAAAGACGCATCCCACCCAGAGGCCACTGGAAGGCAGGCAGGAATCCCCAGAGCATCATTTGTAATGCTTTAAAATCCAACATATTTGTCTTAGCAAAATGTCTGGTAGAAGCCTAGCAGCACATGCAGATCAAGAGGTCTTCTACTGAGCTCTCCTCTGCTTGTTGACTGTGAAACTAACCATTGCCACCATTTTATTATTTTTGACCATGCAAATTGTCTGTTTATACTTCTTAGATCTTAATACTCTTCAAAACCTGTGAGATTTCAGTATGGTGTTCACAGACAAGCCAGTGCCCATTGACAACACTTATCCCACAGCTAGCACTACAAAAGCACAGCAACAGAACTAAACTGCGTTCCTGAATTTATAGATTCCATCTGAGTTACATTGGATTAGAGCACCGAAGGCTCACTCACAGCTTCCCCAGCACCAGGAACTACTGCACAGCCATCAGGTCAAACGTGGCACAGAATATTCTTTTAAGTACATATCTTTTTTCTGGACCTGACTAAAAGATCTTGGACAAAACAAATGAAAGGAAAAAACTAGCAAGCATAATAAATACTACATTCCCAAAGTCAGAGATTTAACGTTACAGCCAAGTTTTTTGACATGATTTTCATTTTTCCACTAGGGTCTCCTGAACATCTAGAGCATTGGGGGATAGGGAGGGGACAAAGCAGAACCCCCAGCTCATAGCTTCACAAGCACATTCATTTACTGCCTTCCAACACTATTCAAACTGAGAGGTGAAATAAACCTTTGCCTGTCACATTTATCAGGAAGCAGTTTGCACTAGTGCTGACTATTTCACCAGACATTAGCTGCTCTTGAAGGCAACTGAACAGAAGTGCAGCTAACCATCTTTTAAAATGTCACTCTTCTCAACAATTTGAGATGAACAGAAGCTTAAATCTTATTTTTTTTAAAAAATCACCCCATTCAGGGCTACTGAACTACCAAAATATATACAAATTAGTTTGCTAAAAGCACAGCCATTTTGTAATCCTTAGAAGGGAATTCAAGGGTCTCCAAAAAAGGACACACTTCCTCACCTTTAAAGAATTGTCTTGAGTTTCAAAACACAGAAAAAAATTTCTCTTCCAACAGAAATCTGCTGTTGAGGTTGGCAAAATACATTCTTTATGTATTCCTGTATTAACTTTCTTAATGTAGCATTTTTATTTCAACTAAAAAGAAAATGGGGCCCTAGAGTTTAGAAACCTTAAAAATGTGAAATGTGAGTTATCCATTACTGAAACACAAAAAAAAAAATCAAATGTATTACTAAGCTTACTGAAACAAATTAAGTATGTTTGGTAACATTGTGGAACACCTGTCTTGCCTCACTCCTTTTAACACCCATTTTGACAAAGACAGTAGCTTTCTAATTATGAAATTTTTAATGACTTTACCATTTACTGCTCCCTAGTTTGGGCACTGTGAACCCCTGGGACCAGAGCAACAGCAAACCCTTTAAAGAGTTCATGCAGCACAGTTGCACAGTTGAATGACAAGGTAGCAAAGAAACAGACCAAAAACTTTTGGTTCTACAAATGCAAACAAATGGGGGCTCCAGCGCTATCTTGTGACACTTAATTCCTCAGGCCTGGCCATCCACCAAACTGCTATAATTAACAAAGCAAGGGGATATTCTCTGTATTTAAAGATACCTTTGTAACTGGTATTCCGAAGGACAGCTAGAACTGTGCAACAAGCGCGACACTAAGAACGAGAAAAAAAATTTTATACCAAAATTCATTAAATATAATTCTAATAATAAAATCAGCAGCTTCCATTGAGAAGGGCAACTATTCCACCTTATAGCCCTCTTTTAATTATTAATGTAGTTTGGTGGTATCTGCTTGTCTTAATGATGCTAAGCCTGAAAGATACAACTCAATTAGGTGGTACGAAAATCTGTAAGTTTTGAAAATTCTGTAAATCATTGGTATAAATGTCTAATTTGCAAGTTAACTAAGAAGGCCAGATGAGTTGCCTATTATCAAGATACACCTACATAATCACTTTCGTTGTTTCAGTTACTATTCAAACCCATTGTGGAAAAACAAAAGCATTTAAGTAGTCTAATACTTCCACCAGATGTTATCCTGTCAATTTTTTATACCAAGTTCACAGAATACAGTTCCATCTTTACTCATGTGGAAAAATCCCTCTTAGTAAAATGCCCCCTGATATCCTATTTCCACAATGTGCAGTAAAGAGCAAATTATTTCTGTAAAATAAAACATCTGGTAGGTTTTCAGTCACATCTGTGTGCCTTAAAAGATTTATGAGAAGGACTTCATCCATTTTTGTATAGGATCAGATACAGAGGCAGGAGTTAAGTCCGTAAAAATGAAGAAGGATTTTTAGAGCCTGGCACATCTCTGAGCTGTGCACAGCAATGCCCCAACAAAACACTACCAAGAACTGCTTTGAAAGGTGATTCTCAGAATTTTACCATTAGAAAAGCTTTCATTTCCTTTACATTTTTGTCTATTAAAAAAGTTAAGAGTAACGTAGTTAAAAACTTATTTTGCTCTGTATGAGAAAAGCAAGAACCTTTATGATCAAGACCGAATACCTTGTCCCCACTGAGGCAAAAACTGGGGGGAAAAAAAGAGTAGCTTTTTGGCAAACTCAACTCAAAACAGGAAAACAAACAGCAACATATATTTAAAAACAACAACAACAAAACTACAACAAAGCCCTACTCAAACCCCTCTCCGCCTTTTGGGGCTCATGAAGGCGAATGACAGCGCACGCAAAGGCTTTGCGCGGACACCAGCGGAGCCCAGCCGGCGAACATCGCCGCAGCTCCTCGGAGCTCGGGACAACCCACCGCTCCCGCCCGGCGCAGCGGCCCCGGGCCGCGGGGCAGCAGGTGCCGCGGGCCGCGCTCGCCCTCCGCGGACAGCGGCCGCCTTACTTACGCGTAGCGTCCCGGGGCAGGCTCCGCCGCCGCCGGNCGGCCGCGCCCTCGGGAGGGGAGCGCTGCCCTCTCCCGGCGGAGCGCGGGATGCGCGCCCGCGGCGGGGCCGGGCTCCCGCTCGGTGTCGGGAGCGCTCCGCGCCGCTCCCCGGGCCGCGCCCCCGCAGTCACCAGCGCTGGGCTGGGAGCGCAGCTGAGCTGGTTGATCAGCCTGCTGCCTGGCCCTTCCACGCGTGTTTCGTGTTGCGTAGTGCATGGACCCCGACAAACCACGCCACATCTTAGCTTCTCAGCTGCCACGTATACATGATATGTAACTTCACCTGCTCTTAAAACCATCTAATGTTGACTCCCTAAGGCTTTTCTGCCAACCTGTTTCACTGGTTAAGGACAGTGAAGCACTGGAGATGTGGGGTTATGAGTACCAGAGACTGAGCAAGTTTCCTCTTGCTGCACTGTTACTTAATTCATAACCTGTCTGCTGTAGATGGACAGCATACTTTCTTTGTAACAGCCGTGTTAGACTAATATTAAGCAAATTAGACTGCTGTAACAGAGCAGAGGTCGAAAAGATGCGAGAGATGAAATAGGATTTTGCTTCAGCCCAAAAGAGCTATGGGGTAAACGAAGGAAAAGCGTTAATTCTGGTTTCTACTTGTTGTTACCTATGGTTTAGTTATGGTTTATTTGATCTGTTCATTGCACCTGTTAAGTGCTGTTGGGAACCAGTAAAGAAGCAATGTTGAATACATAACCAAAAAAGGAGAAAGGTGAGAGGGGGGAGGAAAGAAGGGTAGGCGGTGGGGCGAGACTCTTAAGTCCCTAAGTACCCAACCAATGGGAAAGGGGTCAGGGACCCTCCCCTCGTAGGACTCAAAAGGGTATAAAAAGGTTGCCATTGAAGTGAAGTGCTTTGTGTTTTCACCTGAGGGAGGAGGGGAACGTGCCTGACTCAACTGACTCGTTCATATGAATATTTTTACTTCGAAGACGTGTTCCCCTCTCAGTTCTGTGGAGAAGTGAGTTTCTTCTCAAAACCTTAAAGGAGAGAAAGAAGCCAGTAAAACCTCATTACCATCTTGTGTCTTTCAGCAAGAATTTCATGGCTTTACATTGGTGTGTGTTCATTTCTAAAATTTGAAACTTTTCATTGTTTTTGCTTTGTGTGGCTGATCACATAAAAAATCATCCATGCAAGGAAGCAGGGACAAAAGTCCACAACTCCAAAATTACAGAGAGAACCTGCTGGTTATGGGGGGATCAGGACTTCGGAAAGTTAAACTTACCAGAGGGAAAAGACTTGATGGGGTGCAGCCAGGTTAGGGATGGCTTGCTACCATCTTATAGCACCTTTCGTCTACATTCAGCCCCAGCATACTTTACTGGAAGCATGCATAAGGATTGCTGTACTTCGGTTGCTACATTCACTCACCACTGAATACAGCAAGCTATCCACCTGCATGTTATCCTAGAGAAGAATACAAACATAGGCACATCTGCAGCAGCTGTAGACCTAGGATGTCAATGCCAAATACTGACACCTGAAAAAGATACATGAATTATTATGGTTAATTTACGTAGTTTCCAAAGTAACAATGCAATATTATTATAAGGTACTGTCCGGCCTCCATTCCAGAGGAAACCACCTCCTGCATTTCTATCATGCAAATAAGGACTTTGGCAAGCTTATTTTATGTATTGGGACTATGTATCTAGCAAAACGTATGACAAGTAAGTTTTTATAAATCACATTCAAGTAACAGAGGAAAAAAATATACATTGCAGACACATCCAATTACTGTTGCCTAGGGCTTATATGTCACTGGGTAATGTTACTCAGATTTTCACAATGTGCCAAATGGTTTCTGCTTGAATATGTTGGCTATTGAAAACAGCTGAAGGGAACCTAGTGACATCTCAGTGTCAAGCTGGCTCATGGGGCCCATCCAGTGGGCTCCCTTCCCTCTCCACCAGCTTTCCAGGCAGCAACCGGTGAGCCAGGGGCCAGGAAGGGCTGGAGGGATCAGTCTGACCCCCATCAAGTAATAGACTAGTTATCTCTGATTTTCATTTTTATAAGTTTGCTTCAGTTTCTTATATTTTAAACACTCTACATAGCTTAATCATCATGTTAGATGATAAGTATTTTAGTATTTTCTAAAATACTGGAAGTTTTCATATTATTAGTTACTCAGCCTTGAACAACTCGAACAATACAACTCAGTAAGTTCTAGCAGCATGGTCTTCAAGCCTATGTGTTGAAGTACCCTCAAGAAATTAGAATGTATACATGATCTAGCAATCAAAGTTTCACTTATTGGCAGAATTAGTCCAGGGAAGATATCACTGTCTTTGTTAGGGAATGTTCAGTTGAAGCCTTGATAAAAGCAGCAAAATGACCAACCAGCTCATGTCTCCATTTCTCCCATGTAATTCAGATGCCTGAACACAGGACAGGGAAGTTTAATTCTCAATTCTTTTTGAATCCCAGTCTAATTTTGATTGCATTTGTTCAGAAAAGCCTCTTTACTGGTTACACACTATGCTCCTGAGCCACAAGAATATTCAGGGGTAAGGAGGTATTCCTTCTTGGCAACAAAGAGCTGCAACAATGTTCCATATGAAAAGTACATTAAAAGAATAATAACAGACATGCTTTTTCTCTGTAACTATTTGCTCTGCAGCAAGGTAATTTATTAACTACATTTCAAAGACAACTCAACCTGGTTATTTCCAAATGACCTACAAGTCAAGGATGATGCCATGTGCAATAAATGCTCCCTTTCCCATATAAGCAGATTAACAGCCTTTCCCAAAACAGGACACCCAGCACTACATCCCCTCCAATACAATGCACAATTAACTATTTTTAGTATTCCAGTTTATTACAGTCCATGTTAATACTTAAAAATACTAGATTCTGGAGCACAAGATAATGCACTGCTGGAAAAATAACTACGTTTTCATATAAATAATTTACTTTTTAACTTGTGGAACAAAAGTATGTATGCTTGGCACTGCTGTAAAGCATTTCAAACATTCACCAGCACAAGAGACCACTACAAACTCTTACCTGGAACTTTTTTTCCTATTTTATTCAAGCGGCAGCCTACTTCAAATGAAAAAAAAAAAACAAAGCTTTATATTAATACTGTAATTAAATAAAATCAGGAAATTAACAACAGGCTGTTAACACTGTTAACAGTATCTTTTTCTAGATCCTCTGTAACTTAGTTATTGATATTGATATTGAAGAACTTGCATAATGTAAAAATTCTTATTAAATGGGAAAAAAGAAACTATTATTTTTCAGAACAAAAACTAACATTCACAAAGAACAGATATGTCTGCCAAGTTTGTCACCTGAACAAATGTTAGCTTACAATGCAGAGGTAGGAATTCCAGTGGAGTTTAAAATAGTCGGTCATGCAAGTCTTCTAAATTTCATTTTACTAACCTTCTTAGACATCAAGATCTTAAATGGAATTTGTGTTTTCATATTTTCATTCCATTTTGATTTGTGTAGAGAATATCTCACATTTGTTTCCACATCTACCTTTCCACAAATTCACTTGGAAGAAAACATGAATAGCAAATGTTGTAATGCATCAAATTGCCATAAGATACAGATATATAGAAAAAATTGTGTTGGAAGGGACCTTTAAAAATCATCTAGTCGAATACCTTGCAATAAGCAGAGTACTCCTTCAACTAGATCAGGTTGTTCAGAGCCTCATCCAACCTGACATTGAATGCTTACAGGCATGGAGCAATTACCAGTTCTGGGCAACCTGTTCCAACATTTCACCAGCCCCATTATAAAGAACTTCCATCTGTCTAGTCTATGTCTACCCTTTACATTTTAACCATTATCCCTTGTCCTATCACAACAGGGCCTACTAAAAAGTCTGTCCCCATCTTTCTTATCAGCTCCCTGCAAGTGCCAAAAAAAGCCACAATAACATCCCCCTGGAGCCATCTCTTCCCCGGGCTGAGTAAACCCAGTTCTCTCAGCCTGCCCTCATGGGTGAGGTGCTACAGTTTCCTGATCATCTTCATGGCCCTCCTCTGGACTACTCCAACATCTCGATGTCCTTCCTGTGCTGTGACCCCAGAGCTGATGCAGCCCTGCAGGTGGGGTCTCAGCAGAGCAGAGCAGAGGGGCAGAATCCCCTCCCTGGCCCTGCTGCCCACACTGCTCTGGGTGCAGCCCAGCACACGTGTGGCTCTCTGGGCTGGCAGTGCCCATGGCTGGCTCATGTCCAGCCTCTCAGCCACCAGCACCCCCAAGTCCTTCTGGGCAGGGCTGCTGTGCTCTGTCCATCCCCAGCCTGTGCTGGTGCCAGGGTTGCTCTGACCCAGGTGCAGCACCTTGCACTTGGTCTTGTCGAACCTCATGAGGTTCACATGGGCCCTTTCCCAAGTCTGTCCAGGTTCCTTTGAATGGCATCCCACCTTTCAGGTGTCTCAGCTGCACCACTTGCCTTGGTGTCATCTGCAAACCTGCTGAGGATCCCATTGTCCATGAGATTGATGAAGATATTGAATGGTACTGGTTCCAATATGGATTCCTGAGGAACACTGCTGACATATCTCTGATCTCCAACTGGACATTGAGCCCTTGACCATTACCCTCTGGATGCAAACAAGCAACCAAATTCTCATCCACTTAAGAGTCCAACCATCAAATCCATCTCTCTCTACTTTAGATCCAACTATGTGTGAGCAAAATGTGTAACCAGAAAAGAGGCTTTTTTATACAAATGCAACCAGAATTAGACTGGGATACAAAAAGAGTAGTGATTTAAAACTATTTTAATCTAACGTTTTCCTATGCTTCTGCTAGCCACACATCAAACTTTAAAGCACTGAAATGGGTACACACTATAGACATGAATACTGTCAGTAAGAACTAAGAGTATGTTTTATGTCAAGGTTAGTGGTTTTCAAGCCATTGAAAAAAAACTACGTTGCCAAGAGAAATGTGCTCCTTCAACTCCAAGCAATACTGGTTCACAGAAAGAGGCTCCAAAATAAGCCTCCCCACCACCCCCACTCCCAAAAATTAATTCTGTGTGAAATTTAAGTGATATTGCCTAACTGAGTCACACAATTAAAAGAAGTACACTGATTTCCTAAAAGGCAGAAGTTTTAGGACTATTAACACAAACAAAATAAAAAATAAAAATAGTTAAGTAAGCAGCAGGAAACTAGAAGTTTGAAGTTTGCTCCTCATCATTACCTGTTATTATTCTAAGTATTCAAAACCAGTAACAGTAGTAATCAGGAACATACATTGTTCACATCACAATTTAAGGGCAGACCTAACAGCACTCCATGCTTTTCAGTCACAATTGTGAAGAATTTTAGGTAGAACTTGCGAATTGTTCTAGCTATTTATACCATTGATATCTGCCTTTCAATGTCTTACATGAGCAAATTAATTTTGCAAGAAATTCCTATTACATACCAAATTCCAGGCCTGGGGGAGAATTCAAGCCATAGCACAGGTTAAGAACAAAGTTCTACCCTAGTGTCATACTACATGTACTCAACAGCCTTTGCCACATCTCTTTCCAGTGTATTCATACTGATCCAGTCCTGCTTGACGTTAAAATAAACCATTACCCTAGCATTCAAACAACAGAGTAAAATTCCATCTACTGCACATTGAAACTGACAGAATTACACAAAAATCGAGTTTTGCTATTTAACTTGATATTTTCTCACTGGTACTTTATTCATTAATTTAATTCAAATTAATTTCCCTTTAGATGTATTATCTATTTTCTAGAAAACTGTAACTCATAAATACATACGCACCATTAAAAAAAGTAAACTAAACTTTTTCAATATACCTAAGCATGCACTTCTTGAGTCATTCTGCTGTGCGCTGTGAATTCATTAAAAATTTAATGAAATGAAGCAGGGAGATGAAGCAGGGAGAGAAAAAACAATGTAGTCAAGTGTTATCAAATGTGTAAGCTGTTTTCTTTGTATATTCAAGGATGTGAGATTGGATATTAACTTTAAATAAAGACAGTGACGCATTAAAATTACACAAACATCAATTATTTTCTGGTAAATAAAAACTGAAAATTGTCAACTGCTGACAGTACTGGACACACAACTGTAGTGGGCTGGTGCTGGCCACACACCAGGCAGCCACCAAAGCCCCTCACTCACTCCTCTGCAGCTGGACTGGGGAGAGAAAATGTAACAAAGGATTCATGGGTTGAAATAAAGAGCAGGAGAGATCACTCATCAAATACCATGATGAGCAAAACAGGCTCAACTAAGATATATTAATTACATTTATTACTGAACAAAATCAGAGCAGGACAATAAGAAGTAAGACAAACCCTTAAAAACACCTTCCCCTCACCCCTCCCTCCTTCCCAGCTCTACCTCCTCCCCCGGTGGCACAGGCAGACAGGGAATGGGGGTTATGGTCGGTTCATGACCCGTGGCTTCTCCCACTGCTCAGGGAGAGGAGTCCTTCCCCTGCTGCACTGTGGGGTCCCCTCCCACGGAGACAGATCTCCACAAACCTCCAATGTGGGTCCATCCCATGGGCAACAGTCCTCCCCAAATGCTGCAGTGTGGTCACTCTTCCACAGGTGCAGTCCTCCAAGGACGGGCTGCTCCAGCCTGGGAGCAGGGCCCCTCTCTCCATGGGTCTCCCATGGGGTCACATCGTCCTCCAGCATCCACCTGCTCCAGCATAGGCTCCTCCATGGGCTGCAGATGGATCTCTGCATTCCCCATGGATCTCCATGGGCTGCAGGGGAATCTCAGCATTTGGAACATCTCCTGCCTCTCCTTCTTCACTGACCTTGGGGTCCACAGGGTTGTTCTTCTCACGTGTTCTCACTCTGCTCTTTCTGGCCACAGTTACAACTGTGCAATAACTCTGTTATCACCATTTCTAGTTGGCCCAGCCTTGGCCAGCAGCATGTCCATCTTTGGAGCAACCAGGGATTGGTTCTGCCAAACATGAGGGAAGCTTCTGGCAACTTCTCCGAGAAGCCACCCCTGCAACCCTGCTGCTACCAAAAATGAGGCCATGTAAATCCCCATGTAAATGTAGGAAGTTATCTAACTCTGAAATAAAACTTTAAAACTAAATTGTTTGAAAAATATTGCATGGACAATCTTGAAAATGTCCTCTTTATCTTCAGTAATCNCACAACTGTAGTGGGCTGGTGCTGGCCACACACCAGGCAGCCACCAAAGCCCCTCACTCACTCCTCTGCAGCTGGACTGGGGAGAGAAAATGTAACAAAGGATTCATGGGTTGAAATAAAGAGCAGGAGAGATCACTCATCAAATACCATGATGAGCAAAACAGGCTCAACTAAGATATATTAATTACATTTATTACTGAACAAAATCAGAGCAGGACAATAAGAAGTAAGACAAACCCTTAAAAACACCTTCCCCTCACCCTTCCCTCCTTCCCAGCTCTACCTCCTCCCCCGGTGGCACAGGCAGACAGGGAATGGGGGTTATGGTCGGTTCATGACCCGTGGCTTCTCCCACTGCTCAGGGACAGGAGTCCTTCCCCTGCTGCACTGTGGGGTCCTCTCCCATGGGAGACAGATCTCCATGAACTTCTCCACTGTGACCCCATCCCACAGGCAAGTCCTCCCCAAATGCTGCAGTGTGGTCACTCTTCCACAGGTGCAGTCCTCCAAGGACGGGCTGCTCCAGCCTGGGAGCAGGGCCCCTCTCTCCATGGGTCTCCCATGGGGTCACATCGTCCTCCAGCATCCACCTGCTCCAGCATGGGCTCCTCCATGGGCTGCAGATGGATCTCTGCATTCCCCATGGATCTCCATGGGCTGCAGGGGAATCTCAGCATTTGGAACATCTCCTGCCTCTCCTTCTTCACTGACCTTGGGGTCCACAGGGTTGTTCTTCTCACGTGTTCTCACTCTGCTCTTTCTGGCCACAGTTACAACTGTGCAATAACTCTGTTATCACCATTTCTAGTTGGCCCAGCCTTGGCCAGCAGCATGTCCATCTTTGGAGCAACCAGGGATTGGTTCTGCCAAACATGAGGGAAGCTTCTGGCAACTTCTCCGAGAAGCCACCCCTGCAACCCTGCTGCTACCAAAAATGAGGCCATGTAAATCCCCATGTAAATGTAGGAAGTTATCTAACTCTGAAATAAAACTTTAAAACTAAATTGTTTGAAAAATATTGCATGGACAATCTTGAAGCCTATTCAGCAACATAGTTTAAAAGACAGAACTTCAACATATAGAGGCTTATTTTGAAAGTCACTATTATAGGAAGTTATCAGGAGCATGTCTTTCAAGTTCACAATTGTGACAATTTGTTGAGACGGGCGTCAGTAATTCCTATTTGGTTCAATGATCTCTGTGACACCATTACTTTTGTTCTCTTCTAGACATGTATCTCTTTTCTTAGTAAAAGTAGCAAACAGTGTATCCATCATTCCCAAAACTTCTAGTAGTTCTTCTTGATAGTCAATTTCTTTCCCGATAGCTTGCTGGAGTTTCAAGAACTGTTTATCAACTACTGCTGACTGCCCAACCACAGGCTGATAAATGTCTGTAAAGAAAAATATCAGTTAAGAACCCACAATGTATAAAAAGGCAAAAATTATATTAGCTAGTTAAAGATACATTTAACGATTCTAGCAGAGGTCCAACATCCTGAAAAAAATAAGACAACTTTAATGTTGTCTGTTCTGAAAGCAGAGGCTGTACGTATTTATAGCAACAGTATGCCAAACTAACAAAAACAGAAGTTTTTATGACCTCAAATACTATTTTTACCTCACTAAATAAGAGGAAGCTATTTGTACTATGTAAACACAGAAACATGAAGTATCAAAGGTACTCAGAGACCACGAGGAGCTTCCTGCAGCCTGTGCAAATCAAATCCGGACTGTGGCCAAAGTTATCTGGAAATATCTCTTTTTTGGATCATTCTCTTGACACTAAGCCCACAAGCCCACACATATAAACAGAGACATTAAGGTTTGGTTTCTTAAAAATGTAGCACTTTCAATCTTATTTGCAAGCTAGCTATATGGCTTTGAGAATCTTTTTTGCGTTGTCTTACCAGTGATCATATCGGCAACAGTCACCAGCATAGGAGTAAATCTAGGCTCAATCACACGCCTGCAAAATTAGAAGACATTCCTATTTTACTGGTTTTGTCAACTGTACTCCACCACCAACAAGCAGCTTTCTCACAGAGGCATACCGACAAATTTTTCTTGATGAACAGGCATCACAGAACAGCAGTCAGAGATACAAGTCAAAAGAACCCACACATGTGGTATTTACCCTCGTCCTTTCAGGAAGGCAGTGGGGGCTGGAGGAGTGTCAAAAAGTCTCGAGTATATAAAAACACAAATTTCATCAAGGAGCCAGAAAATAACAGACTAAGGGCAGAGTGTCTGGCAAAGAAGTAGAATATCTCATCAGCAAAACCATTCTGTGCTAACTGGTAAACTGTTTCAAACCTATCTCAAAATCTTGGTATGACAATGGAAAAGGCATGTGAGATTTCAGGACTACCAGTGCTCTACCGGTGATCTGCTGAAACTCTATGACAAGTTATTAGGAACAGAAGTGTCAAAGTAAGTCATAGGGAGCTCATGTTAAAATTATACCTTGCCACAAAGGTAAGCAGGAGATTAACTTGCTTCTCATCTCGGCCTGCAAGTGCACTTCTCAGTGTTCCTCTGCGATGCAGCTCCTGCATGACTGCAACCGTGACTTCGGGGGTATGAAGCATGATGGGTGGCTGGACACATATAAGAAGAGTTTAGTACCAAAGCAACATCTTTACACACAACACAGGGCTGGTGTCAGCAAAAGCAAAACGGAACCCAACTTAGACTCCTTTCTAGTTATACACTAAAATAAAATTAGTGTGCCATACAGGGAAAATTAACATGTGACAGCACAAAACTCTGACAAGAAGAAAAACCAATGTCTCACCTCCAGTACTGCATCAAGAGCCTTGGAAGAATGAAAGCTCCTCAGCAGCTTATCATATTTCCTCAAAACACGTTTTACAGGTTTACTGACACAGAAATCTTCCTAGAATTCAAACAAGAGTTCAGAGTTAAGACAAATACACACACATTCGCATAATGGATTAGATACATTACCATGAATAATTTTATATATTCCCTCCCTTCCCTTTCTGCAATTTAGCCCATTCCAAAAAACCAATTTTTCAGAAATGTTTCAGCACATATTTTCTTACCACATCGTACCTGTTTTGGCATATAAGTTCTTCCTTTCACATATGTTCTATATGCTGGTTGTCTCTTCTTTTGAAAGTTTTCATTCTTTTCTTCTGGTTTTCTGTGTTTAACATTTAGCACCCCATTGGTCATGCCTACAACTATGGTTTCATCTTCAGGCTAGCACAGAGAAATCAAGGAGTTAGGACCCAGTGGTGTATTTGTGCTCTATCATGCATGTATGTGCTCTATCATACACATTTTTATAGTTGTATGCTTCATGACAAGGTTCAAATCACAGTATCATAGATGACTTAATGTGGAAGACACCTCTTTGGGGTTCCATGATTGAATACTTTGTTCAAAGCAGGGACAGCTTCCAGGCTATGCTCATAAGCAACATCATAGACTGACTAGTGAATCAAGCTCAATTATGCATTAATACCCTTCTGTAACCATAAGGTTTCATTTTTTCCAATGGCTTACAACTACCTTTGTCTATTAGGTACCATACAGAAGGCATGAACAGAACCTATGAGAAAGCAAAACTACCGCGGAACAGCAGGATTTTGAGAAACAACTGAAAGTTGTTCAAAACACCAGTCATTGGTATATGTAATTTCATTTATATAACTAAGTGGGTATAAATTTCACCCAGAAAAATTGTGGATCCCCCATCCCTTGAAGTGTTCAAGGCCAGACTGGATAGGGCATTGAGCAACCTGGTCTAGCAGTGCCCTTGCCCAGGGCAGGGGGGCTGAAACTAGATGACATTCAATATCCCTTCCAACCCAAGCCATTCTATGATTCTATGATATAAAAAAAGCCTACAGACTTATGACAGGCATAGATGGAGATCAGCTGATGAACAGCTCATTTAAGGGCATCAATTGAAGGTTATGAAGATTCAAGTGGAACAATAGGGAGCAATTCTTTACACAAGTATCAGAAATGTGGAACTCCTTATCAAGAAATCTAGGCAAGGTTTCAAGTTTAATCAAGCTCAAGGAGAGACTGAACAGACTTACGCAAAAGTAATTCACTGAATTACACTGAAATTACACTTTGATGAGTTAATTTCTCATCTGAAAATGGAATTTGGGAGAATATCAACACACTTGCTCTGCATTCAGTTTTCTACACGCATTTCCTTATGGCTGGCTACAGCTGGAAGCAGCATCTGGAATTAGACCCATCTTTGATTTGACTCAGTGAAGGCATTATAATGTTCTCATATGACCATTTAAAATTCAAATGGTTTAGTCAACAGAAAACAAGATTGTGCTTCAAAAGATGTATTATATACACTCCAGGGATGCTAAACCACAGGTATTGCATATTTTGCAGCTGTCATAGGGTCTTAAAAGGCTATGGATTCTTCACTTCAAAAGAAAAAAAATTCCAAGTTTATTTTAGCTCAGCTCACTGGGTAATACGGTAGGAAATGAAGATACTCCCCACACATACCTTCCCCTACATTCCAGCAGAGCAGGACAATAGTAAAGTAGCAAAGGTAGTAAAGATCCCTCACAGGCCCATTCACATGTCCTTCAGAGGCCACATAAGGGGGTACTACATGACAACAGTATTGCTTAAAAACTGGTGCTAGCCTCCAAATTTCTGGCCAGCAGATATCCACTGGAAAGAAAATGCTTCTGAGAGGTAAGAGTCTCTGCTGTCTGCTTCCAAGATATGCCTTGACAAACAAATTTGTTTATGCTCACAACCTTCTTTCTTCCTCATACCAGCCTGACACCAACTTTTAAGGCAAGTTCACACCCTATTCTGAATTTCTCAACAAATTAACTACTTTTTTTTTATTGCTTCCATGCAAAAGGACTCACAGCATTACTGAAAGGCAAAAAGTGAGTACAATCGTCTTAAAGTCAAACGACCTCCCTTCTAAAGTGAATACTTTCCCCATGATGTACACTGTCACTCATAAACACAAGACATTATACTGATCTAGTCAGGTAACATGGTATTTGAATCTATTATGTTTAAAACCGCTTAGTGTTTGTTACTCAGGGGAAACATACGAAACCATACCTTGCATGTACAACATTCTTCTGGAACACCCAATAGCCATGAAAGCAATAATTATTTATTTCAGTGACTTAAAAGGTAACAGGAATTCCCTTCTAGTCTAGGAAGACTTCTAAGGCACTTACCGACAACGCAAGACTGAGGATGGATGTTGCATAGTTGAAGCTGTGGACCACTTTGTAGGATGTAGTACTGTAAATCTTCACATGCCTACACAAAAGAGCAAAGATAAAAAAATTGTTAGTAAAGCTTTACTGTAGTCACTTTACAGGAACTTCATCACTCTCATCTTCTATAGATCATTCAAGGAAACTGAGAATTAACACAATGCATTCCTCAGACTACCACTGAGCTTCTTTGCTATTACTCCTGCAACAGTAATGTTCTGTTAAAAAGTATCCACAAATCAAGTCAGGAGTGCTCTTGCCTCAAAAAAGGTGAAAATGGGGCAAGAACAGAAGAAGAAATTGAAGGCAGGTGTAGTGTCTACTTGAATTCAGAAATGCATATTAGGAAATAACAGCATCTCTTCAAATTTATTCTTAAATTTTAAATACAAGATCTACTAGCAATATCTGGGAGTAAATCCACAGATATTCTTATATCCAGCTGCCCCTTAAGGATTTGGTTGGAAGCATGAAATATTTAACGAATTGGAAAACAAAATATTATCTTACAAAGACAAAATCTAGTGTTACATAATTGTAAAGCCTGAGGTAGCCTAGGAAATACAGTAGGGAGGAGGAAAATACATCCACTGTCATTGCAGATCACTTTGTATTTCTAATGTCTCAGACAGAAGACACCAACCACTAGTACTCATCAACTGAAACCAAACAAAAAAAGCAAAGAGGTGATGTTCACAAGCACTCTTGGGTACAAGAAGCAACAGCAGACTTCTAAAAAGTGAATGCTAATATACTTTTAGGTATTTAAACTGTAATAAAGTTAAGAACAGCTAACTTCCAAAGACTGGAAAGGTACTTTAGAGATTTAAAAAACTGAACACTTATTCAGAAGTTCCCCATATGCATTCCCAAAACGGTACACACAATCCTTATTGATATTCAGATTAGTAAGAGGAAAAGATGAAGTTGTATCATAGAATCATAGTACAGTTTGAGTTGGAAGGAACCTTTTAAAGCCCATTTAGACCAAGGCCCCTGCAAAAGCAGGGACAGCTTTGCAGCAGGTACCTTGGCCCCAAAACATGTTCTCAAATAAAGCCCAAAAACCACACACAGGTCAAGAGTGATGTGAAATAATACCTTTCAAAGAAAAAAAGTCCTAAAGAATGCAACCAAAAGGAAACCACAAAATATACCAACCTGTCGAGGGATCCTGACAATAATCTTTGTCCAGAGCTGTTCAGGCACAAACAAGTCACAGTTTTATGGTGATTTTTAAGTGAAACTAGCAACTGTCCACCTTTTAGTACATCCCAAACTTTGACATATCGACCACCTGTGAAGAGGAAGCACACAAAAAATTACACATGCACATATTTATGCCTTTCTGAAGAAGTTTTCACAGATTGATGCAGTATCTCCTCCACATGTACCTTTACCTCCTAACAGTTTTCTGTTCCTACTCACCATCCTTTTCTATTCTAACTCCTGGCACAAGCCTGCTCTTTTTTCAGACCATTCTGAATGGACCTGAATGACTCAACCATTTTCCAACCATACTCATTATAAAAAAAAAAAAAAAATCGATAAACTATGGGGTTACAGTACCTCTGATGCAATAGCAACAAGAGACTAAAAAAGCTTGTCAACATGATGAGAAAGACACAGTCCAATCCTTTCAAAACCTAATTATCTTAATTCCTTCACTTTAGAAGTGGGCCAATTAGAGTCTGCATTTTGTTATTACAAATGATTTTGGGGGCAGGGGGGAAGTGGAAACTACAAGAATATCGAAACAAACACAAAAAGGAAAGACCCCTACTTGCACCCACCACATAATTCCTACAGAAGATATTTGAGAAATCCAACTATTACTCACCACTTCATTATTGAACTAAAACACCACATGAAAATTAAGTAGCTGAAGTATTCCTCGAATGAGGAGCACAGAAAAGATATTTATTTGATTTTATAGAATTACCTGCGGATACCAGAAGTCCACCAGATGGAAAGAGAAGCACGCTCTCCACAGGATGGCCGTGTTCTATCGTCATGACACTACTCTTTGTTCGTGCATCAAACATCTTCACAGTGTGATCATAGGAACCTGCAAACACCAGCATAAACCAGTTTCATAATTTCAACTAGTTCAGGAACTAAAACAGCTGTGTCCTACTATCTAAAGGAGCTCCTGGCTAATAGCAATAGTTTTAAATTATACATGTAAAAACACATTGTGTTTTACCTTGATTAGTTTACAGCCTTGGGGCAGCAAATTTTCTAATTCTAGCCCTAGCTACATATCAGTCTGTAAAAGTAATTTGTTTTCATTTCACTTCACTTCCATTACTCAAGTGTATTTATAATAATAAATATCAAGCAACCTGATGAAACCTAGCTTCTTGCACCTCATGAAAAAAAAGAATACTAGGTTTTTTCACAATTTTCCACAGATTGATAAAAAGCTACTGCTAGGAAAACCAAAAGCAACTGGTTCCAAGTAACTCCACATGACCTCACATTTTTGAGTCTGCCAGTTATGGGCTGTACAGACTAGCGTCCTGCTCCAGAAACTTGGTACAACATTTCAGTCACTCCCAGGCAAAGGATACATTCACAGTACTTTCTTTCACAAGTTCTGTTAACCCTAATAGACTGAACCATAAAGATGTTAAAACTCAGTTCCTGCAGTTTCCCCTAGAACATCAGTGTCAAGCTTAAAAAGCAAGCAAAAAAAGGAAACAACAAAGTAGGCATTGCACAGACGACTGATCTTTCATGACTAAAATACAATAAATATGACCCTACTGTATGAAAAACTATCTTTCAGCGTTTTTCTTCAATTCAATCCACAAGAAGTATAAAGAAAAAATAAAACCAAACCTGTTATGAAGACATCTGCATTCACTTTACTTGCACAGCCGCATCTCACATAGTCAGTATGTTCACTGTAAGAGATGATTTCTGTGGCACTTGGAATATCCCATAATTTTGATGAATAATCATCACCACCGGAAAATACTCGGTATTTATCAGACAGGAATCCCACTAGATGAACTGGCCTAAAAAACAAAGTCCACACCACCCAAAGTTAAAATATATTCATGTTTCAAGAAGAGTTAGTTTGTATGAAGAGTTTATTAAAGTACTCTAACCTAGAAGTGCAGTGTTTAATATCAGAACTTATAAAGCCTCACTTTATAACAGCAAATGTCAAGTATGGCTGCTTTGAACAACCTTCTTGCCCTTTAAAATCACTACTGAAGTCTTTCTTATCACTGCAATATCCCAACAGGTGTTGGCAGAACACACAGGTACGCAAGTGCAGGTGTGCACAGGCATGCAGTTAACCTAGCCATTAGAACACTCAGTTTGCAAACAGGCCTCAAACAGAAACACTCTCAAGGTCAGTCTGGGTATTTCCCACTGAAAGGGAGATTCTTCTTGCTCTACATAGACAAAACACAAACAGATTTATCATAGCAGAGAAGTCCATTGAAGCATTACCACTGCCTTCTCCTCTCTGAGACATCTGAATTCCTAACTTCTTCCTCATCCCACGCTACCATTATGCACTTTTTCAGTTTTGTTTTTGGAGCTTTTTAAGGAATTCCTGCTTTTCCTGGCATATTTCTTTATTGTTTTTGTTTAGACATATTTTAGAACTCTTTTCCTACCAGCATCAAATAAAACGTGCTTATCAATGCAATGTACTCACAAGACTGTATCTACACAACATATCAAGAGACACCTATGTGAAACAGAAAATGTATTTACTTTTCTACACCCCTGATTCATATTTAGATTTTTTAAAAAACTCACTCCCATCCTAAATTTAACTTAAATCTACTTTTCAGTAAGATCTACACAAGACAGTCGAAAGCAATGCAAATCAGTTCTACTCAGATTTTCAGCAGCACGGGAAGGAGACATAGGACTATAATTTAACATAAATACTGACTATTGCTGAGGCACTTGAATGGATTGCCCAGAGAAGAAGGGGATGGCCCTTCCCTGGCAGTGTTCAAGGCTAGGCTGGATGGGGCTCTGAGCAACCTGGGCTAGCAGCAGGTGCTCCTGCCCCGTGGCACGGGGAGTGGAACAAGTCGATCTTTAAGGCGAAACCATCTGGTCTGCGATGATCCTGCGGTGTGCAAATACAGCACAGAAGCTTTCACATGCACACAAAACAAACCAATTCTGCCTTACTTGGTGTGACCCTCGAACTGCCTCAGCGGCGCTTTGCCGCTGACGTCGAAGAGGGAGATGCTGCGGTCCTCGCTGCCGGCGGCGAGCAGGCGCCCGTCGTCCCTGTAGGTGGCACCGTACGCCGCGTCGCGGAAGCGAGAGAACGTCTTGATGGGCTCCTGGGAGTACCGGCCGTAGATGTGGATCTGCCGGAACGAGAGGGCGTTACGTCTCCTGGTGTGATACCAGCTGAAGAACAACAGCATAAGAGCCTCAGGAAAGCCACTTACCCTCGAGGATGCGGTGACAGCGTAGTTATACGGCGGGACTGGGGAGAAGTCAATTTTATTTACTGCACCGAATTCCTTTATCTGAACAGGCGTCTGAAACAGTTGTGATAAAGACTGTTAAACACATATAAGCACACCATCAAGAATAAAAGCAGCGAAATAAAAGTTATTTTTCCTAAAATAATTCAAGACTCCATTAGAATCAAAACGTCTTTTAGGCACAGCGACAGCGAGTTTCACTTCTGACAAGCTACTCCTGCTCTTTTATTTTTTTTCCAATTCACGATTAAAACTTACCCATTAATGATGTGTTCTGAGCTTAAAAACTAACTCATACGCGTTTACAAATATATATATACATATATATATATATATGTATATATATATATATAATAACTGCAGGAAAGTAGTAAAAGAAGGCATTCTCGGGCAGTAACTGCGACTGTTGGGCCGCTTCCTCCTACCTTGTATCCCCGCCAGTACAGCGTGTCCTGCGTGATCCTCTCCCCGAGCTTGGGGC
>VYZP01001824.1:0-10171 GCA_013400635.1 Hypocryptadius cinnamomeus | reverse complement strand
GAGGCTCGGGAAGGGCCGGCGGCCTCGGGACACACGTGACACACGGGACACGCCGCGCCTGCCGCGAGGAGAGATGGCGGCAGCACCGGCAGCGCGTCACCAGAGCGCGCCTCTCGCCGGCCAATCGGCGGGGCGGCCAGGCCCCACTTCCGGCTGCCGCGGCGGTGAAAAGCGAGGCGCGGCCGGGCCGGGCCCGCGCGGTGTGCGGCCTGCGCCGGGGCCTGCGCCGGGGCCTGTCTCCAGGGACAGGGGACGCCTCCGGACGTGCCGGGAGCTGCGCGAAGCGCGGCCCCGCCCCAGACTTCCCACGGTACTGTGCGCAAGCCACGGGTATTCTGGGGTAGCCGTTATCGGTTTAAACGGATTTGGTTTTTTTCCTACTTATGTGGTAGAAGCAGTTTCTTTTACGCAGTTTGCAAAAGACATATGGGAGCTTAAAGTCGCTTTAACTTTTCCCTCAAGTCTAATGTTTCTGGGAAATAAACTCATAGCTTGTTCTTGGCTTGGTATAAATCTGGTTGCTGTGTGGGTTCTTTTGTTGTAACTAGGCAAATATTCTGAAGCATCATTTCACATGGATGAAACTCCTACTGGCTTAATAGTGGAGTTTGGTTTAAACATCCAGGTGCTGAAGCATAAATGGAGGTTTTGGTCACTAACTTGTGACAGCAATAAGACTGATATTTTACCGGTGTTTTGACTGACAAAACTAAATGCCATAAGCTTAAATAAAGTTTGATGTGTTTTTATGCATTGTTTTACCAGAATGTTCTTAACCAGTGTTAATGTCTGTTCAGTTGCAGGTTGTCTAGAAAATTTGACTTGGCTGGCCAGAATTGCACCTGGCTGGAAACAATGAAGCATCATTTTGCATGAAACTTGTACAGGACTGAGATCATGGCATCTTCAACAAACTTAGATGTCGGGGCCCAGCTGGTTGTGGAAGAATGTGCCACCAGCTACAGCCTTCCACCCATGCCAGACATTAAAGTGGAGCATCAGCTTGACACCGGCACAGAGGAGGGCCCAGCTCAGAGTGTCACCATGGGGATGAAATTCATTTTGCCCAACAGATTTGATATGAATGTCTGCTCACGATTTGTGAAGTCTTTGAATGAGGAGGACAGCAAAAATATTCAAGATCAAGTCAACTCTGACCTTGAAGTCGCATCTGTCTTATTTAAAGGTTGAATTTCTGGTACAAAGTATTATCTGTGTACTGTGTTATCCTGTTAAGTTACTGTGTTTTTTAAAAAAAGAGCTTCTGTGTTATATGTGTATTGATCAGTTTTCTAAGATGTGTTCTTCTAATGTTTTTATTATATGCTTAATGGATTATTAATATAAACATTTTCTCCAATATGAATTTTTATACTCCATTTTGAATTTTTATATTAACTGAAAAGTCAGAGGCACAAAAAGTCTTTTAAGCTAGTAAGACCTGATGCTGATTAGGAAAACAAGCTGCTTCTGTGTGGCATGTCCTACAGCAGCATGCTTCTTTACAAAGCACTTTATGAACACTTCAGTAGCTTTCAGCAGTACGTTGTCTTTTCATGAGGGTGATGAAAGATAACACAGGCCACGTGTGTTTTGTCACTGTGGCGGTACAGAGCCTCTGGTCCTGGCAATGGGCTTGCCTCTGTAGCTTCACTGCTGCTCCAGGGCTGGATCCCTGCAGCTAATCCTGCCACTGCTGGGCAGCTTCATTAGAATTGATCCGTGCTTTTTCACAGCTAAGGGTATTGATACAGAGCAAAATTAGGACTGCCATCTACTTCCCCTTAACAACTGTGGTTTCTAGTGCTTGCTGTCATATTTCAGACCCTTAGTGGTGTATCTTTTCCTGAAGTCCATGTGACCTGTTTCCTGTAACAAATGCAAACACAGGCCTCCTCTGAATTTTGATGGTTTCACTGACTTGTGTTGTTTGGCTGCAGTTCAGCCATTGTAGTTTTCAAACTTTTTTGTTTGAAAAGGTGCTTACTAGCAGAGCTGCAGGTCTGAGTGGCAGATTTACACCCATCAGCAATAGAGTAGTTTCTCTTAGGTAACATTCTTAAGTCTCTTAGAAGTAGTCCTGCAAATCCAGGGACCACAGGTCAAAATCTGTGGTAGGACAATTCAGTACCGTCAGTTGTAGCTGTTTGACTGGCAAACAAAACGTAATTTTGTTATCTGTTATACTCTGCTTCGTTTAATTAGTCTCCCTGAATTTGTGCTTGTATTTGATCGCAAAGTTCTCCATGGTGTTAATTCAGTGTGTGTGTTAATTAGCTTCTAGTTGTTAATTACTGGTGTCAAATCAATTAAGCCAGTATGGAGTTTAATCCTTCAATATATTTTTTAAGTATTTAATCTCAAAACCAAAAGCTACTTTTGAGATTAGAAGCCAAGACAACATATAAATATGTTCTGTAATAAAATGCCATTAGCTTCTAGGAGAAAGCAAGAAAAGTTAGTAAGAAGGAACACATCAGAAGTGAATGGCTTCCGGAATTCTAAGCGATGACCTGCTGTTGCATTTTATGTAAGTTAGTGTGGAACCTGTCTTCCTGCTGGATAAGTATTCATCAGGCATTCATAAGGCTGTTAAAATTTTATCCAGGAGTGGGAAGAGCCCTGGTGAAGAAAGTTAATGAAGCTTGTCTCCACTCGTGCAGTGGACTGGTTAGGGAGCAAGCAGAGGCTGAGTAGGTACCTGAGTGCAAGTCTGACCAGAGCTGCATCATGTTATTGCCTTGGAGAGTGTTTATAAGAAGATAACAAGTTAATTAGAGCCTTCTTACATAATCAATCCATGCCAGGCATGTTGAAAAATCAAGACAAAGGCTTACCTCATTTAGATACTAACTTGTCTCTGGGTGACATTATGCCATACTGAACTTGTGAAGTAGCATAATTGTTTTATGCTAGAAATTAATGCAGCCCTTTATTCAGTTTTCACAATACACAGAGGGAAAAGTACATGTCACAAAGCTTTCTTAACATGGATTTTAATGGTCTTGTGATACTGGTGCTTTACAGTTTGACTTAGAATCTATGGCTTGCTTTTAATGCTCTTATTAGTACTGAAATCCTCTCTGGTTTTTGTTCAATGTAGCTGAATGCAACAGCCACACTTCTCCTTCCCCTGGTATCCAAGTAAGACATGTTTATACTCCATCAACTACTAAGCATTTCTCACCAATAAAACAATCAACTACACTAACTAACAAACACAGGGGAAATGAAGTCTCTACAACACCTCTTCTTGTAAACTGTAAGTATCTTTCTGCCTTTCTATTAATAATTATATTGTGAACTATATGTTGGATGCTTGACAATTTGTGCAATTTTTTCTTTGGTGTTACAATGATCTTAAAAGTAGGAAAAAAACACTGAGGTAGTTTTGTCTAATTTCACATGGGTCCAGCCATAAAATAGTCATCCACATGATGTATGGAATTCATGACTGAAATTTATTTTCCAGAAAAATCCTTACCTATACTTTTTAAATCAAAAATTAGATTCTAAGTTGTAACTTAATGTACTTCATGCCCATGTTTGCAGAACTTGTGCATCTTAAAATTAGATGATTGGTAAATTCTGCAGAATACTGAAGATGTAAACATAGATTACTGCAAGTGTCATGATTGTCACAGATCTTGAAAATCAAGGAAGCATTATTTCTGCTGGGGTTTTGTTCTGAATTGTCAAGTATTGCCTTTTTAAATTCATTTATTGTAATTTACTTTCTCAGTAAATTATTTTCTCTATAAATTTCAAGTCTTTTTTTTTAAAGAAAAATGCTACTTGCATGGAAAAAATTAATCAAGAGCTGCAGTGTAGGCCACTGAACAAAATATGCCATCTTTGTGAACAAACTCAACTGTCATGTGGTGACTTGGAGGAGGACAGTGAACATTTACAATTAATGTAATCATTAGCTAATTTTGTTACTACACCAGGTGGATAAGTTATTACATTTAGCCTCCTGATTACGTTTCAGGCCTGCTCCAAGTTGCAGTTATCAAAAGCATACTCCCATGCAGTTTTCTGTGGGATCAGAAGTTATTTCTTTATAATTTCTGAAATAACAAAAGAAATCCTGCAATCCTTGTTTTCCCCTCTACATATCAAGTTGTGTGTAGTTTTGTAATGTCTGATCTATTCCACATTGTAGTGAGTGGGAGTCACACTGGAGGCTTTCTTTGTTGACTGGTAGGACAGGTCTTCTTGTGATTCCTGTGTGGTTTTTAAATTAAACATCCTTAATTCATCAAAATATGTTTACTTAATAAATGGGTCTTAAAGTAATCTTGAGTTGCTGACCAAACAGAGTGAAGAGAGCATGTTACTTTGTAAAGAGTCAATGTGGGGAAGTACCCTTGCTTTCAAGAATGACTGCTGCATTGGTTTAAAAATTAGCGAAATCTATGAAACTCTTCAGGAAATTTTCAGTGTTTAATTGTGATTTTAAGTTCAGAGCGTAAGATAAAATCATTTACATTCTCGATTCCAAGTTCTGTACTGCTGAAGCCAATGGACATGTTATGCTCAGCTCTAAATAGAGCAAAATGAAAACTGGTGTATGTAGCACGGCTTTTGCTTCCTTTTTTCCAGCTTTATCTGTTCATCAGCTGGCTGCTCAGGGAGAAATGTTATATCTGGCCACACGTATTGAACAAGGTGAGACAGAAGGAGGTTAAATGCCTTCTTTTTTTCTTTGGGCCATTTATATGCTGTTTGACCTTTTCACCAAGGCTATAAAGTCCTCAATTCTTGGACAAATTGGAGGACATTTGAGGTACCTGTTCTTTGCAGATGTGGACTAATGTTTTATATCAATCTATTACTCACTCACTGTATCATTTGCATTTTAAATTAAAACATTAACATTAATAGCAGTAGGTAAATCCCTTCCTCTCCCTGTTCTCTAGCTATATAGGTAATCCATGGTACTAAGAAAGGAATATGTTAGTTCTGTCACAGCAGTTTATTTCATTTTATTTTTAATTTATCTTTGTAATTTAAAACATACTTCTATTAATGGTGGCTTTCCAATTCTATTTAATCAATCAGCATAAAGACCTGCGTGTCGCTAATGTAAGCCATAATCACACCTGCAGTGTAATAGTACTACACATTCTGAATAGTGTGCCATTTGTGTGTCCATAGTACATGTACAATATTTCAGCTCTCCCTAACATACTTATGAATTTAGTAACATTAATAGTATATTCTTACTGCACTAATAGTAATCACCCATGCTTTCAGTGCATCTTTATTGAAATGTTTACTGGAAAACAGATAATGAGTCACTGAGTCTAAATACTTTGTAATGAGCCACGTATATGAAAAGCAAATCAATTCTGGAGTGTTGGTAGCAGTTAAAATGCTTATTTTGGTGCTATGATAAGCATAGAATTTATAAAGTACTTAGATATTAAAAAAAAATCCAGCTGAAATATTTGTTAGCCAGTTGTTAAAAGAAGTTCTTCTTTTCTTCTTCCAGCTGCACTCGATGTAGACCTTAACTGTTTTCACAGACCACCTTATTGATTACACAAACTTTGTGGGGAATGGAGTTGTTTTATCTATATTGCTGTACAAGTTCATTCCTTACAAAATTGTGTAGCTCATTCTATTGAAAAAAACCACAGTCTACAGTATAATACAGGATGTACCTCTTTATTTTTCAAACATCCTTTATCTTCTTAACAAAGGTGAAGCCCACATTACAGACAACTTGTAATTTTCTGAGTAAAAACAGAGTTTGATTTATAGAGCTTAAAAATTAAATTTCAGCCTTTAGTTTAAAATTTTTTCTTTGGTCAGTTGGATGTGTTTTTCTTTCTTGGACAGAGATACTACCACTACCACTGGGACAGAATTTTGGTTTCAAAGTTGAGAATGACGTTTAGGTCATACTGGTTCCTGGTGAATAAATGTTACCATCAACACATTTCACCAGCTGACACAGCGCAGCGAGAAAAGGATTACTAAGTTATATATTTTTCTCTGAACAGAAAATTTAATCAATCATAAGGATGAAGAAGGATTTACCCCTCTGATGTGGGCTGCAGCTCATGGGCAGATAGCAGTAGTGGAATTTCTCCTCCAGAATGTAAGGAAAAAAAATCACAATTTATTTTTAATTCATTTACTCTTTTTATTTTGTTTTGCATTGCTAAGTTTGTTGATACTGCTACAAGCTTAAAAGTGTTAAAGTTAAGGTCTATGTAAAACCTCGAATTTGCTTCTTTTTATAAATTGATACTTTATTTCAGGGTGCAGATCCTCAGATTCTGGGGAAGGGGCGAGAAAGTGCCCTCTCGCTGGCCTGCAGTAAAGGATACACTGATATTGTCAAAATGCTGCTCGACTGTGGAGTTGATGTCAATGAGTATGACTGGGTAAGATTCTAGCTTGAATTTAGTCAGAGAGTGCTTTGGTCAGAAAATTGAAACAGGACATAGCACTGGCCTGAGTTTAAAAATTGTTCTGCCTCTTCTGAAATACTTGAGAGTTTCAAAACTTTCATAGGATAGGAGAAGGTGGTCCTACTAGTTCTGACTTCATGGTAGAAAGAGAATGAGACTAATGATGACTTCTTGTAGAAGTGTGATCTTACCATTTGAACAGTATACAAAAGTGATGGAAGTTGTGAAGATCTAAAACTGAACCTCATTTTTATAAAACCTAGGAAGTCTCTTACTGGTACATGGAAGCATATTCATGTGTTAAGGAATTACAGTTGCAGACTGCTTAATCGTTAAGTGTCTGAGGTGTTTCTCTGTTTTTGCAGAATGGAGGCACACCCTTGCTATATGCAGTACATGGGAACCATGTGAAATGTGTAAAAATTCTTCTCGGTAAGCAGACTGTCCAAACCACATTATCATTAATGATGTACGATCAGTTCTCACTGTCAGAAATAAAAGATTCTATCCCTGTTTTACATAGAAAATGGTGCTGATCCTACTGTTGAAACAGATGCTGGCTATAATTCCATGGATTTGGCTGTAGCCTTGGGCTATCGGAGTGGTAAGTATTGCAAATGTAAACCCTTAAAAAAATTAATTTTGCAGCTCCTCATTTATGTAGCTGCTGTAATGGCCTAATAGAGGTTTTGCAGCTCTTAACATGTTACCTGTCCTACAAGTCTTAATAAGCCTAAATGCATCCGGCCAAAATGGGTAGGAGCTTCCATTCTTGTTTCAGAAAGTCAGGTACTTAGTAAGAAAATGTCCCTGACTTGGCTCTGTATCACTGGACACAAATAATGGTATTTAGGGCTGATGCAGCCATGACTCAGATAAAGTCTGCAACCCTCCTGAACCTGTCACCCTACTTGACTGGAATGATGCTGTGTAGTTTGCTAAACCTTCTTCAGTCAGATCAGCTCTAGGTCTTGTTTGTCTTGGAGGCAAACAGTAATCAGTGAATTATAATAGCTGCCTTGGTTATGAAAACCAGAAGCAAAGAAGGGACTCATTGGTTTTTTCCCTCACTGCTGCTGTAATTTTGAAAGCTGTGAAATGTGTGCCATTACAGAAATGAATGGAATCAAAAAGTAAGCCGAGCACTGTATGTGTAGATTCTCTGAGCACAGCCTTGTGCTTATGAATGAGCCAGTGTCATGGTTTAACCCCAGGCAGCAGCCAAGCCCCACACAGCCACTCACTGTCTTCTGCACCAGAGAGATCAGGGACAGAAAAAAGTTTAATAGGGAAAGCAAAGGCTGTGCACATGACCAAAACAAACCAAGGAATTAATTCAGTGCTTCCCATGCACTGGCAGGTGTTCAGCCATCTCCAGGAGAGCCAAGCCCTATCATGCCCAGCTTATGTGGTTACTTGGGAAGACAAATGACATCACCACAAATGTCCCTCCCTTTCCTGCTTCTTTCCCCCACTTTATACACTGAGCATGGTGCCACGTGGAATATCCCTTTGGTCAGTTTGGGTCACCTCTCCTGGCTGCATCTGCTCCCAACCTGCCAAGCCCCCCCAGTCCCCTCACCAGTGTGGCTGTACCAAAAGCAGAAAAGGCCTTGGCTCTGTGCAAGCCCTGCTCAGCAATAACAAAAACATCTCTGTATTATCAACTCTGTGTTCAGCACAAATCCAAAACTCAGCCCCATGGTAGCCACTGAGAAGAAAATTAACCCTGCCCCAGCTGAAACCAGCACAGCACAACTTCACAGGAGTTTACACAGAAGACTGCTTCAAGAGCTCAATCTCCAAGTGTTTCACGGCAGTTTCTCATAAATGATTCTGCCTATTTTCTGTTTGTAGGCTAAAATTTTTCTTTCCATGTGCTATCAGTCTATTTAAACCAAAGAACTGATGATGATCCCCAAAAAAATTGTTTGCCTATATGGGAGTATTGGTTTTGCATTATATAAGGCTTTTATTTTCTGAAGGAATGCTGACTTACAGAGTGAATAATGTCTGGTTTTTATTAAATGATTGCACAGGACAAGCATATATCTGCTAGAAAAAACAGTATAACTTTGGAAATACAGAAAAAATAAATACTGACCTCATCTTTCTCTGCTTTAGTTCAGCAGGTTATTGAGTCTCATTTATTGAAGCTACTTCAAAATATCAAGGAATAGTGGTTGGCTCTTCTGCAGGTGCCACATCTTGGCTTGGAGATTTGAACTGCTGTTTAGCTCTAATCAGTGACAAGAGTTGGTTGTTTTGTAACTTTACCTCAGTGCAACTAATTGCTGGCTTTAGTTAAGCTTTTTTGTGTTCTTCCTCTTCTTTCACTGTTGTTAATACAAATGTGCAATGTCATCCTTTTCTTAAATACATTTTATATAATTTTAGGAGAGTCAGTTGTCATGCATGAAATTATTTGTAAATAAACTCAGTTTGACCATCTAAATGTTTACACTGAGTGCAGGGGATGGCACTATGCCAAGTGTCCTACTTCATCACATCATTGATACATATTCACAGGAAGAAAAGTGTTTAGATATTGAGGGATATCACCACAAAAGACAGATATCTGTATTGTTAATAATACCAAAATGTGCACTGTGTGTGAAGTTTTTTAGACCCCCAGTTAATATTTATTCTGTCTGGAGCCAGAACAGGGTTCATTTTTGCAATAGAGAGGAGGGGGCTAGGACGGAGAACTTATTCTGCATCACCTCACCTCATTGCTAAGAGGAGGCAGTCCCTTCCAGAGAGGAGTTCCTTCTGGTCAGGGTGGACTGGTTGCAATGGGGTCGGTGGAGCTCTGCAGTAAGCAATTTTGCATGTGAATCACTCTCTGTTTTGTACATTGTTGCTGTTAATGCTTGTTTTCTTACCTCATTGTTGTGTCCAGTAAATTTTTCTTACCTCAACCTGTGATCTTTACCTTTTTTGCCTCAAATTCCCCTTTCCGTCTCACCCCAGGGGAAAACGGAGAGGGAGTGGGCGAGCAAGCAGATGGAAGCATTTGAAGTGTCTCAGTGGGAGCACTAAACTGGACAGTACCATTCCTAAACCACAGAAGTCTTGTTTGGCACCCACTTGTTTGGCAGGAGGGATTGAGATAACAGATAAGAGGGAATTGGAAACAAATTTCATCTAAGCATTTGCTGTATTAGGTAGGAAGCCACTGGGTCACAGTTTTGCTTTGTCTGTTGGTGTGGGTGTTGTACCTAACCCTTTGTATATTCCTGCATGTGCTCCTCCTGATGCTGTTTTTCAGAGGAGGGAGAGGGATCAGGATTGTTCTGTTGCTGTACTGTGTGACATCAGTTCATGACATGATAACATCAAGGGCAGTGAGGGTCATTTGGGATATGTATTCAGTGCTGCTCTCCTACCTTTACCTCAGGCACTACATTTTGGGACTCTATTAATATAGTCATGTCCCATCTGGCAGGGGGGAATTGGAGAGGATGGTGTTCCCCATCTTTTCACTCCTTTACAAGAGCTTTTGAGAATTCTGAATTCCCTTTGGATGGTTAAGAAGAGCATGATCTTGTTGCTAAGTCTGGCAGGTCTCCTCAGTGTGGTTACATCATGTTTAGATATTTCTAGGGAGTTTATTCAGACATCTGCCCTGAGGGTAGTCATGAGTGGCATGGAATGTGGGAAAAAATGGGCCAGCTTTTGAAGGATTATTGTGCTCCAGTGGTTTGGAAGTTCACCCGTGTCAGGAAAATCCACAAACGCCAGAG
>VYZP01001821.1:6218-35868 GCA_013400635.1 Hypocryptadius cinnamomeus | reverse complement strand
AGAGGATAACTGCCACACCTCTGACAGGTGGACATGGAATTCACACCCCCATTTCCAACCAAAGACAAGTAAATGTGTTGAGCTTGTGTTGAGCCACTGTGAAACCCTTCACCTGCGAGGAATCAGCACAAGTTCCCTAAATTACTGATTATCATAAAAATCTCTATCAATGGCATTTAGGAGGGCATACTCTTCCCTACTCCAAATATCAGTTTGACTAATTCTGAGATTAATGAATTATGAAGTTTGAGTTTAAGCTTATTCTTGGTTGTTTTGAATGTGTGCCTGTTTCATGATCTCAAATACTGGTGTTAAAGTCAGAAATCATTGGAATACAAAGCTGGACAAATATACCAATGAAGGAGTGGCAAGGGGGAAAAAAGAAGGTAATTAATAAAGCAGATCAGTTCTTTGATCCAGTGAACTTCACAGCCACATGGGTGTTGGGTTGGTACAAAGGAATGGCAGGGGAAAGAGGCTGGGCATGAAATCAAAGCTTAACACCAGTTTAAAAATGTTAATCAAACTGTGGACTAATCAAGAAAGTAGAAACTCTTCTTTAATTAATTTTTAAGGCAAGGGAAGAGTTTATTTAATTTTTTTTTTTTTTTTTTTGCTTTGTTTGACTTCAGAAATCATAAAATTTAAAAACCAGAGTTGTCAGCTTATTGTCAGCAGAGGATAGTGTGCACAAAAATTCAGTAAATATGTGCATTCTTGCTAGTCATTATTTAGATGACAAATTCAGGACTTTCTTAGAAAAATTAAGGAAGCTTTATAGATATGCATATATGTGAGTGCATGTGTAGATGTATGTATATAAAATTATTAATCATAGAGAATTAATTTTTTAATGTCTTCTGGGTAGTTAATTCATCATTCACATGATATCCTTGTGGATTTATGGGATTATGTAGGGTTAATCTCATACAAAAGAAATAATGAAAAAAAAAATTGTGCCTAAAAGTATTTTATCCATTTAATATCAAGTTAATTGTACTAGTGTGAGCTCCCTGGATTACAGAAATATCTTGGAGCAGAAACACAGACACTTTGAAAGTGCAGGAGGTAGAATTTTGACATGTCAAATGTGACTTTAGGCTATGTAATTCAACTCAACCTCAGTAATTTGTCCTTTTCTGAACATTCCATAAGAACTCTTATGAAGCAAAAAGTATTTCAAAAGTTGAATTGTTCCTTGAAAGAGAAGCTAACATCAGTAATAAGAATTCTGCTTTATGCACATCTTTAACTATTTCAGTTAATCTTGAATGGAATACAATTTCTATATTTGCATTGGACAAAACTTTCCCTCTTGAACCTCTTGCTGAAAATGATGATTTTTGCTGAATCTGCACCACTCTGTGAATGTTGTCTGGCAGGCATTTCTGCTTTCATTTGGTATGAAAGTGCAAAGAGGCAGAAAATGTTATAGAAACGACAGAACACGTTGTTAACATTGAAATGTTCTCCCAGGCATTTCAATGACCTAGTGAGAAATATTAATCAAACTCCTACATGTCTAAAACCTTCAAACAAAGCTCCACCCTGGCCCTTCCACTGGGGACTTTCTCTGTCCAGGCATCCTGTTCAGGGCACAGAGGTGTTTGCAGAACTGGGCTCAGCAGATCAGAATTGCAGTTCTCCCATTCAGCACAAAAGAGAAATGAGACTGATCTCTCCGTGTTTGATGTTGAAACAAAGTCCTCAGCCCTGTCACTTCGGGTACATTTTCATCTTGCTGCACTGGCACTGTGCAGAAACATCTCCCTTTGAAAACTAATTTTTCAGTATCTTGTTTTGATTAGGCAGGGGAGGATTCAATCTTTACCTGGCAGAAGCTCGATGTAAAACACTCAGGCAAGCCCTGAAGGTCCAATAGGAATGTTTTAAATGTGTAATTTTTTCCTTACTCCATGAGTCATCAAGTGCAATAATAGTTTTTGTGTGGTGTCAAAACCCACAATATTAACTCAACCCTGCATTCAACCCTGTATTGTTGACTTTAGATTGAACCACCTTCTGGCAACTTTCTTGACTTGTTTTCTTACTTTAACCTGTGGATCTGCTTTTCTGAAGGGTTTGTGTCATTCTTGACTCAGTCACCCTCAGTAAAAAGAGGATGGAGTCAGGGATTCCTTCTCCCTCTTTTCCTACTAAGGGAGCACTGTGAATTTACCTTTTCACAGAATCCTAGACACTCACCAAGAGTAGAGGAGAAAAAAAAAAATCCCCATTTTATAAACATGATCCACTGTTCTTTTGTTGGAAGAACTTTTATGTGCGTTTTTATGTGTGGCAAAGCCTATGACAATGAATATTTCAGTATTTCTAAGCCTTAAAAGAAAAATTACAGCACTCCATTGTTCTCAAAGTAGCCCCTATAGCTCTTAAGTTCCTGGTCTGGTCAATAATGCACATTCCTTTTTTATGTCCTCACAGAAATGAAAAATAATTTGCAGGTAAGAAATTGGTACTATAAAAGAAATAAAAGCTGGACTGTAGACTGTAGAAGGAAGCTCAAAACAAATCACGGGTTATTATGACCAAAAAAAGCCTCCTAAAAGTATGGAATGAAAAATGACTAATGATTATAAACGTATGAAAAGGGGCATATATTAAATATAAACATATAACGTTATATTAAATATAAAAAATTTACAGCTGCAGTTGGTTTAAAAGAGTTCCCAGCAGCCAAGTCACAGGAACATTTTGAAATACCTTATTTCAAGGCTTGTTATATAAGATACTGGGTATTTATTTCCAAATAGATTGACTGGGGAGGGTGGCTTGCCATGAGAATTAGCCTGGTCTTGTTTGCTGCTACCCTTTGATGGATACAGGAATCATCAATTTTGGTAAAATCATCTCCAGGGCTGTACAAATTCCTCAAAATGAAATTGTCTCGAGCTCTGCAGTAGTTAACAAGCCAGGCAGAGTAGAATTACAAGTGAGCATGGCGTAAACCTTGCAAAACTTGTAGGTTTGAAAGCTAACTCACATTTTGGGGTTTCATTTCGTCTTGGAGCTCCAACCAAGCTATGAAACACGAAAATCCACATTAACTACAGGGAAAAAAAATAAATAAAAAACGGAACACAGATACACGAGCCCTAAATGAACTCAAATCTCCACTCTCAGCACAGCTCTCCCACCTGCAGCTTTCAGGAGGAGAAGGAAATGAGAAATGTGGAGTGCTCACTTCCCACTGAGGGAAGGTTTGCAGCTCCTGCTGCTCTGGACAGACGGACAGTCCGGCACGGCCACGGTGCCAGGCTCTGGTGCAGGGACCTGGCAGGGCAGGCTGGGGGCTGGCAGCTGCTCCAGTCCCCAGCTGCCACCACTTCCATTTGCTCATTCCATCAGATGGTCCCAGGGCTTGCAAGGGGATGAGCTGACGTGAAAGATTTGGTGGCAGCGCAACAGGGAGAGAGAAAGATTTTGTTTTCTTTTGGTTGTGGTGATGGCAAAGAGGGGCTCAGAAGGGTGCAAGTGAGTTTTTTAAATGAAGTAGAGTGAAAATTTAAATATTCACAAGTGTGATTGAGTGCTTTCTAAGAACAGCTGACAGAATTATATCTCAATTCAATTTTCCTTCGTATCTGTGACTGTTTTCCTGTATTAATGCTGGATGTAATTTGGCCATCTCTTAGTTTGGTGCAGATAGAAATTTTCTTTACAGAAAATATGTTGTAAAACTTTTGCCTTTTAAAACACATTAATATCCACTGCTGATCCAGCAAAATCTGGTAGACCTCACCCATAAACATGATTTCCCTCCACTGACAAATCTGTATATTTGATAGCAACATTGCATGCCTTCACTAAAAATCAGTTTCTGTGTGTAGTTTGCAATATTATATTTATTGTTATTCTAATAATATCAATTCCCATTTATGCTCCTGTCTCTGAAACCTAATTTTATAATTACATTCTTCCTGATTTTTTACAAAATTCAATTTTACCCATCTGTGATGTGAGCTTTCATTGTAGATGTAGCACAAAAAGCAACAGTGCTGTAATTCATTACATCAAAGTTAGCAAAAAACAAATAATGCTGGGAAATGTACAGCATTGAAAGCAAATTTGAATCCTCATGTCCACTCTCGGCAAAAAGGATTATTTTTCTTCAGTATTTCTCAAAAGTTCCTTTGTTCTTCTGGATAGGAGCTTCCATACAGGAAGCTGAATAGTAATTTTATTGTTATTAATGAAACTTCTTCATCTTCTTTTTCTTACCTCCTGGTCCCTCCACAATATCTTTTACAATGCCTTTTTCCCTTCCATCAGGTGTGAATTTGAGTGAGTGTTTGGTTTCACTCATTTTTACACATAAGAAAAATTTTTTTAGTGATAAAAAAAGGTCAGGTGGAAAATTCTCAAGAATTAAATTTCTTTCCCAAAGTGCACAATGGATCAGTTCAGCTTCATCTCTGCTGAAGATGTGGTGGGTTTTCTACTGAGTTTTCTGCAAGTGAAATGGGGCACAGGTCTTTTAAAAGCTGTGTTTAATCTTAGACATAAATATATATCTGCTGGAAGTAAAATGGGATTTAATAATGAAGTGCAACATGATTGACCCCTTTATATATGTTGCATTTCTCTAGAACTGATTATTTTAAATATTGAAACACTACTTTTTAGGTTGTTTGTTTTTGGTATTTAGTGATGGAGAGTGCTAATTTCAGAGACTTTCCACACTTTAAAAAAGTGGGGTGGGTGGAAATCCTAATTTTCAGCCACCACCTAGCCCAGCAAATACAACTGCAAAGTACAAGGAGAAGCAGGCCCAGTGATTCACCAAGACAAGTTACTGGGTAGGGAATTTGGTAAATTAGTGGGAAAGAAAGGTGGCAGAAGAGCGATTATTGTCAACAGCAAACACTACCTGCCCAATGTGCCCATGGGTAAGAAATGTAATGCAGAGGAGTGTCTCCTTTTGGGAAAGCTGAGAGGCCACCATCCTCCTCTGTGGCTGGAGAAGGGAAAAGCAGATTCCAGTCTCTGATGCAATTGGGATTTTTTATGCACATTGGAGCACCTTCAGAAGCCAAGAATTCCCAGGAGCTGGGACATGGATAAATTATTCTAGATCTGATCAGAGAGCGAAGGAATTTCCTTCTCTTGCAAGCAGACTCCAGTCTTGTTCCCTCAGACTTTACAACTCCTGAAAGGGAAATAAACCTGCAGCTCCAGCTGCAGTCCATTTCCCTGCAGCTCATTGTTATTCACAATTTTGGATGCAAACAGGGATGGTGAAGAGACATGGCAGCCAAGTGCTCACATCCCTCCCTGGATGCTGAGTTTTGCTGAGATTATGTCTTTTCACAAAAGGCATCTTGGGAAACAAATTTCCCTGCTCTGTCAATTCCTGTCGCAGGTGAATTAGCAAAACAGCCCCCAGTGTTGTAATGCTTGGGTCCCTGCAAACCCCAAAGGGATTGGAAGTCACAAGGAATTTTATGAAGTGAAACTTACACAAGAAAAATGTTAGGAAGTTTCTGGGGTCATACAAAAATTTTGCACTAGCAGTGAGGACATGGGATGAAAAGGATATTGGGAATTTAAAACTATTTTCTTTCTCTTTTTTAATCTTAAATTTGTTTGATAAATCATTATGGATAAATAATAGCTTAGTTTAGTGCTATTCTTATTTTTTTGAATCAAAAGAACCAAACAGGTTGGCCCTGGTAGTAGCACTGCAGTTTTGCCTTGTGCAGCTTTATATGGAATTTCCTAATACAGATATTATTGGCACAATAGCATCTCCTGGCTCACATTCAGATTTCAGAGTTTAATGAATCAAGGGAAATTGGTGTATTTACACCTATTTATGTATTGCTGACAGGTAAGTTCACATTTGACTTTTCTTGTAACATTTATGAATAGTTGTTTTAACATAGATAGTTGTGAAAGCTTCAAGACCAATTTATGCCTCTTCAAATGCCTTCAAAAAGCTTTTTGTAAGATTAGGTGAGAAGATTTTCTCCACAATAAATTCAAAGTTTTATGTATATATTTTACTCTTAAAACCAAACTGCCAAATTATTTGGATTTTGGTGACTACTTGAAGTTACCTAAACTCTTGAAATGTAAGCACCACAGTTATCTACTGGCTTCATTGGCCACATTTATTTTTATTTCAGGAAAGAGGATATTATTACTTAGTTTTTCAGCTGAGAAATACAACCCTCTTCTTGGTAATCCCCTAACAAACTTTTTTTTTCCTTGTATAATATTAAATTATTGGATAATTAGATTTCCTACAGAACACCAAGTAAAGAGCCTATAAACAATGTTAAAAGAATATGCTTCTGAAAAAGTAGCTTTTTAACATTTAGTTCCTGTTCTAATGGATGTATTCATTATGTATGCAGAGTGTTTTCTTGGAGAGTTTTTTTTTAAATACGCTGTTTATATGAATAAAGAAAAGGGATTCTTAGCTAAATTTCACTATCATGTTAGTGGTAAATTCTTAATACAAAAATCCCTTATATTAGGGCAGGTATTTCATCAATGGATGTGTCTCTGGCTGTGGTAATGACAATACTTTAACAGGAATATTAAAAGTACACCCCTGGTCAGTCTCCTTAGTATCATCCTTGGACCTCCAGTGCCTGAATTTGTCCAGGTCCTTTTTGAAGCCTTGGGTGCTGCATCTTCTGGAAGGCTCCAGAAGATCACAACCCACCGTGCCAAGAATGACTTTTTTGTTTTGTTTTGTTTTTAAAGCAGGCTAAGCTGATTTCCTGTGACTTTCAGCGAGTGCTCCCTAATTTCAGTAATGTCAAGGTGACAGGCAGCACTGTATTCATCTTGCCAATGTTTATGTAAAGTTATCCCTCCTCATTCTCCAATCCTGTGCTCTTTGCAGCTGTAATGGCCATTTCCGAGTTCAGTACAAGTTCAGGCACATTTTAGGGATTTTGTCTCTTGCCTTTGAGTACATTGAGGTTCATCTGTCACCCTTTTTACCACTCATTCAGTTTTCCACGTCCCTTCTGGAGCTGCTCATCATCAGAGTGGCATTTGATCCAGACAGCTTCAAATTGGACAATTTCCCCATTCACAATTTCCTCCAGGTCGCTGATGAGTAAAGCTCACTCCAGCAATGACCCTCAGGGAATGCCACTGGTAACATTTGTCCTGAAAAGACATTTTCTGTTCTGTAATTAGACTTCTGGCTACAGCAGGGCCATTTCACCACTCCCTGGAAAGATCCTTTCATGTGGAACCTCATCAAGTGCCTTCTGAAAATCCAAGTGTGCTGTTTCTACTGTATTTCCTTTATCCCTGTGCATATCATCTCTATTAAAGGACTGCAACAAGTGAGGCAGAACTGCCATTTGCAGGGGGAATATTGGCTCTTTTCCACACCTTTTTTTAGGTTCCTTGTGATCTTAATTATAGAACTATCTATCAGTACACCTCTGTAGTTCCTGAATCTTTTTTTTGGCCCAATTCTTAAAAACACTGTGCCATGAAATCACTTCACCACTAGAAAAAGTGGTGCAAAAAAAATCCTGAAAGAAGCCTAAGATCCTTTCTGCTTACTTTTTTTTAGTCTCAGACTACCCAAGAGTTGCCTAACTTTATTTTCAGTCTGAGCCCTCAGCATGGAGCCTGTAGAGCACATAAAGGCCCAAAGTTAATTTTATTACCTTATTACAAAAATATGAAAGAGGGTTTGATAATGGAAGGACGCGACAGCCACTCGGCAGTAATGGCACTCTTGAGAAGTAGAAAGTAACATTCAATTTCTTTTTATTTGATTAGTCCTGATGGCTACTGCTTACACACATGGACTGTGCTGGCCACAGTGGTAACAGAATAATGCACTGCTTTTGGGGGAGATGCTACATCAGCATGAAAAGGGTTTAATCTCTTTGGGCATATCAGCAAATAGGTGGCAATTCTTCCCATTACTGTCTGAAAAGCTGTCTTCTGTTGCATGGAACATAACTAATCACCTCATTTTCATGTCACTTCCTGCAGACCTGAAGCTCAACACAGCATCCTTTGAAAAGTTTTGCTTGTCTGAAAGTGTCTGTGTGCTCATTAGCTGCTGCTGATGCAAATGGGTGAAGATGTTGCCTTTGACGTGCATTATTTTATGTGAAGGCATAAAACAAGATTAATCATACCCTGCACCTCAGTGCTGCAGTACCACACTGTCTGCTAACATCCTTGGGAGTCACACTTCAGGAATCAGAGTAATAATGATTACAGTGTTAATAGGTCAAGGAAATCCATTTTGTTTTGTTTTAAATCTGTGCAGCAAACTTATGGAGATAAATGTCTTCTGTTAATCAGATTTCAGAGGTGAATAGCTTTATAGAATTGCCACATCCAGGAATGTGAAAATGTGCTGTTTCATGGTGTAGTTAGGAGTCACCTTGAAGTTGCAAAGCCTGTGACTTCTTTTTTATCTAGACAAAAAAAACCTGACATAATCACTGGCACTGCATGTTCTCCAAATCTAGTGAAGTGCAAAAAAAAAAAACTAAGAGGGTGTTTGTAAATTATATTTTGCTATTTAATTTGCACTGTGATTGACTAGAAAGAGGAACACATGATCTGCTTGCTGCCTTGTCCCAGTGGAAATGCTGATTAAATTCCTTCAATTGGAATGAAAATATCGATTTGGTCGTGCCCGTAGGATGAGTCCTCAGAACAATTAACACGAGTCATTACAACAGAGCTGCTCAATATCTGTCAGATCAGAACATTGAATTGTGGAAAAAAAAAAACCCACTTGAGCAACCAGGACTGAGCAAACAGTTTGATCAGCTGCAGAATGATTGAAATACCCAGTGGCTAAAATGTGCAGAGCTGAGCTGTCTTGTGGTCCATGAGGAGTCTCCAAACACCAGCCCATAAAATGAGACACTGCATACTCAACCCCAAAGAAGCACCAAAATGCTGAAACTAGAGATTTTTAGTTTTTTAGTAATCATCTGATTAGCTAAATCAGATTTATAGCTCACATGACTGTGGTATTATACCATCTCCTTTGGGCAATGGCGTTTTTAAATTCATTTTAGAGATCTTCGGAGTTTTAAAATTTTAAAAGTTAGTGTTCTATGCACAGGTCGTGTACAACTTGGAATTAATTCCAAGTGAAAACCTGCCTCTGTGTGGGAGGACTTAGGTTTTGCTTGTATTTAAAAGTGGTGTTTTGAGAGGAAGCATAAGAAGCAATGCTCATGGGGAAAAAAAAAATAACGTGTCATGGACTCGAGCAGGTGAGATGGCACTGAGAATATGCCTGGCAAAAAAAAATTAATTTTTTTTTTTTTTTTTTAATTAAAAGAAAGAGGGAAATGCATTTCAAAAAAGGAGTATTTAGGAATATACCTTCTGTGTCTGTGTAACCTCCAGCTGCACTGGTACACTGCAGTGAGTGCTGCTGGAGCACTGCTGCCCAGCCATGAAACAATTAATGGGATAATGAGCTGGGGTGAATGACTGTCCTTCACACAATTTGTGTGCTCTGTGCAAGCAGGACTGAAGTCAAACTGAACTTAAAAAGCCAAACCAGTGCTTCAAATAACTTCAGGTTTTAGCTCCTCTTCAGTCTGTCGTGGTGTGAGCTCACACATATGGTCTCCACACACTTGCAAAGGCAGCAGCTTCTGGTAAAATAAAAAGTCTCCTTGGTCCTCTGCCTCCCTCTGGAAATGAATATGTAATTCCTAAAATTAGAACTTCTGCTTTTTAAAATATGCTGATTGCCCATACAGCTATCAGGAAAAAATTGATTTGGTATAGGAAAGGAAACACAATTTTTGTTTGTCAGCTATCATTCTAAAAGGCTGGGACTGGTTGGAACCAAAATATTTTCATATCTAAATTTATTTTTAAAAATTGGACCTGCAAGCACATTATAAAACTGTACTACATATATATATATATATATATATGTATGTATGTATGTATGTAAAGATATAGTGTTCTGCCTATGACTGGCTCCCAGAGGAGATAAAGTGCTAATGAACAAATTATGTGTTATTATTTCATATAAAACTGTATAGCACTAGATAAAGGCAAGTACTTCAGGGACAAATCTTCACCTGTTTTGAATAAGAGAAATAAAGATGTTGTTCCAAAATCAAGAGAACAATGCTAGATTATTCCTTCTTGGGAAGGAATCCTCTGGGCAGGTTTGTTGCCAAGAATTTCCTCTCTGTCAGCATTGATTTGAAAAGAACTGGAGCTGCAGCAATTAGGAACCAGAACATCTCAGAGAGGATGAGATTGGCAGGGCCAGCTACTCCAGCCACCCTCCTTGAGCAGGGACAGCTCGAGGCACCTGCCCAGGCCTGTGTCCACTCGGGATTTTAGTGTCCCCAAAGACAGATTTCCACAGCCTCTTGTACAGCCTGGTGCAGTGTTTGACCATTCCCACTTTAAAAACCCCCAAACACTACCAAGAAAAACCCATTGAAAACAAAACCAAAAATAAACCAAAAACCCCCAACAACATTAACAAAACTCAAAATACCATAAAAAAAGCCCAAACAAACAAAAACACAAAACAACACCAAACAAACTAAAATCACACACTGATATGTAAAACCAACCCCATTTTCTTGTGTTCAAATGACATTTCCTATTTTAAAACTTGGTGTTAAAATTTCAGGTTTTAAACCTCGGTGTTCACTCCCTCCCACAAGATATTTTTTGACATTAGTAAGATCCCCCTGAGCCTTCCCTTCTTCAGGCTGAGCACTGCCAGCTCTGTCAGTGTCTCCTTGCAGGTCAGGTGCCCCATCCCTGCCAGTTCCAAAGTCACATTCGCCTTTTTTTGATCATCTTTGTCAATAAGAAAACCAAAGTCTGGAATGTTGGTTTTTTGTTTGTTTGGTTTTTTTTATGTTCATCCATCTCCTCCTCAGCATTCCTTCTTCAAAGACCTCTCTCTGTAAAGCCCAGGTATGTTTACTGCTTAGTTATCTCCAGCTCTGCAGAAAAATAGATCAACAAATATTTTTAAAGCAATGTCTTTTCAGTGTTTTTAAAATTCATTGCATTAATTTCACTTAATTTTATCCTCCTAAACCTAGGCACTAAGTTGAAATAATGCTCTAGGTTTGTTCTTGGTCAGTAGACAGAGAAAAGATAATTACATCTATATGGAATGCTTTCTTAATACATGATGAAATGATGAAAACTGTGTGTTAGGCTTGCCTGTTTCCTCCCACAAATGACAAACAGAGCCTGAGCAGCTACTCTGGGAATATGGAATTTTCAGATGTCTGAAGCTGAGTCACATGAATTGCATTCCTTATGTTTGCTTTTTTTGGTTAGATATTTCTCTAAACAATTCAGAATAATGCCCCTTTTTATGGTTAAATAGATGTCAATAAGGAAAAATAAGGGGGATATAAAGAAAAATAAGGGCATATTGAGAAAATCTGGATGTTGATATTTATGGTTAAAATACACCATGGAGTCACAAATAAAACATCTCATTTTACTGCACTGGTATACTAATAAAAGAATTCATCTACTACATATATATATATATAAAACCAGAACTTTCTGAATCTACATTCTGAATTTTTTTCCCACCCTAATAAAAGTGCACAACCTTTAAATAAATTCTCTCTTTTTAACAGGGCTTCAAGCCCTGATCTGTAAAGCTGCTTTACATGAATATAAGGTTATATCTACACCAAATGGCTTCTGGGAGCAAGATCTAAATGAAGATATCTGAATTTCCAGTTGTTAAGATGTTGGCTGGGTTGTAGAAGATGGAAACAGCTTAGAGACCATGAGGGCTGTTTCTGTGTAGCCAGATTTAAATTACTGTCGTTTGCATGCAGTTTGTGTCCAGTACTGTGAATATAGCTCATATTTAGCATATCTCTTCAGCAGTATATTGTAGAATGTTCCCATCCTTTTACTTCTTTCTGAAGAACATGTTCCCCATTGTAATGCAGAATTCATGAGTGCCAAAATGTAGTTTTCAAACTATTCCAATGAATCCTCTTATAACAATTTCAATGAACACATCTTGTAACAAGCAACGCTGTCACTTCTAGGAGCAGTTGCTGTTCTTCTGGAGGGGGGAATAAAAACAATGCCAAAACCACAAAAGGCAGAAAGAACATCTCCAGGCAGCAGGATAAGAATTGCTTCTTGAAAAGCACACAGTCCTCTCCTGGCAAATGAACATGCTCGTTGTCAAGCCAGCTGGCAGGAATGCTAATTACCCTGGTGCTGGGATCCCACTGATTTCTATTGTAGGCCTGCTGGAAAAATGCAGATTGTCTTTCAGTGTGACTCTGTCTTGTCATTGCAGTTTCACTTGCAAGAGAACCTTTGGGTTTGGGTTGGGTTTTTTTTTCCAAGTTGCTTTTTGCAACAGGCAGATTTAAGGTGCAGTTGTTAACCACATACATGTACATGTCATGAGCTGCCTTCAAATTGGCAGTAGTTGTAGTTGGTTATCAAAATCATTAGCTTTTATAGTAGAAATATTGCACTGTGACCCAAAAAAAAAGGGTCCTTTGGAGTGAATTTAAGGATAACAGAAGATACACTGTCATATAATTCAATTGGCCCACAGGTAGGGTTTTGTTTGTGCTGCACACTCCATAAACAAAAAAAAAAAAGAAACCTACATGCCTCTAAAGATACATGAATGCAAGTATAAAGCCTAGAAACTGTGAAAGGAGTTGTCTGTAGTTGTCAGAACAGTGTCTAACTCACAAATTTCCTTAAAAACAGCAGGAAAGCTGTTGAGTTTTCGTGTATTGTTCAAAAAAATATTTCTATCACTACCTGAGAGGAGGAGAAATGTATGGATTGTGCAGGGGGCAGCAGCAACAAATAAAGATTATTTTTAAGTGCAGCTTGGTTCCCAGTTTTGTTTGTAAATGCCTAAGTTAAGCTTAAATTGTTAATTGGCTTGAAGCCTTTGTCACAACCATTTGCAACAGCTAGAAATTAAGTAGGTAATTAATAGATCCGCCACAGCAGAAATCTCCTCCACCCACATCTTCTCGAATCCAGGTCCAACAAAAAACATTGGGATTGGTAAAAAGAACTCAGAACCGTGTATTCTTCCATGTCACTGCACCCTAAGTTAAAAATAGTAACAATCAATTGCTGTTATGTGGCAGGGGCTATGTCTTCTTTGTCTGCCATCTCTTAGATGTGTAAGCATGACAGTTATTTTACTTGAAAGTTACTATGAATTTACCTTCTATAATATAAATGTAGTTTAATTCTTGTGAGGTAGGGTTTTTTTTTTAGTGTTGCACCATAATTTATTTTATTTGGATTAATTTTAGTGGTATTTAAGTGGCTGTGAGTTATGTCGATGGTTAATGTCAACACTCAGACATGGTAGAAATGTTATTTTTCACCGTGCCAATTTGAAAGGTAAAAATCATTTTTCACATAAAGATTAATTTATTTCTATGTGAGAGCTCAACAGAGTTTGAGAGACTAAAGGACTTTCTGCAATATAATTTTTTTCCCAAAAATCCAGATTTGCTGCTTGAGAACAAAATAAAATAAATGTAATGTTTATCAGTGACTTGTTAAATGCTGTAACTTGAATAAGTGATATAAACTCAGAATCACACAGACTCACAGAATCACACCAGGTTGGATGAGACCTTCAAGATCACTGAGTCCAGCCCAGCCCCAGCACCTCAACCAAACTCTGGCACCCAGTGCCACATCCAGGCTTTGTTAAACACACCCAGGGATGGTGACTGCACCACCTCCCCAGGCAGCCATTCCAGAACTTTATCACCCTTTCTGGAAAAAACTTTTTCCTAATATCCAACTGACATTTCCCTTGGCACAGCTTAGGGACTGTGTGCTCTGGTTCTGTCAGTGCTGCCTGGAGAAAGAGACCAGCCCCACCTGAGCACAGCCACCTTTCAGGAAGTTGTAGATTGATAAGGTCCCCCCTGAGTCTCCTTTTCTTCAGGCTGAACAGCCCCAGCTCCCTCAGTGGTTCCTCACAGGGTTTGTGTTCCAAGCCCCTCTCCAGCCTCCTCTGGATGTGCTCCAGTGTCTCAACGTCCTTCCCAAACTGAGGGCCCAGAGCTGGGCACACACTCCAGGTGTGGCCTCACCAGTGCCGAGTACAGGGGCAGAGTGACCTCCCTGCTCCTGCTGGNGGTACTGAGGTCAGGCTGACTGGCCTATAATTCCCAGGATCCTCCTTCCCACCCTTGTTGTACATGGGCGTCACATTGGCCAGCTTCCATTCATCTGGAACCTCACCAGTGAGCCAGGACTGTTGGTAAATGATGGAGAGCGGCTTCACCAGCTCATCTGCCAGCTCCCTCATCACCCTGGGGTGGATCCCATCCGGCCCCATAGATTTATGAACATCCTAGCAGCTCAGCAGTTCTCTGACTGCCTCCTCCTGGATAACAGGGGCCCATTCTGCTCCCTGACACCATCTACCAGCCCAGGAGGACAGTTGTGCTGAGGACAAGCCATCTTCCCAACAAAGACTGAGACAAAGAGGGCATTAAGCACTTCCACCTTCCCATCTGCATTATTAAGTTCCCTTCTGCATCCAGTAGAGAACAAATGGTGTTCTTACCCTTCCTTTTGCCGTCAATATATTTGCAAAAACATCTTTTCTTATCCTTTACAAAAGTTGCAAAATTAAGTTCAAACTGAGATTTGGCCTCACGAATTTTTTTCCTACATGCCCTAGCAAACCCCTGAAATACTTCCTGAGACATCTGACCCTCCTTCCAATGATATATCCTCTTTTTATTCCTAAGTTCCTTCAAAACCTCCTTGCCCATCCAGGCTGGGCGTTTGCCTTGTCAGCACATCTTTGGGCACACAAGACCAGTCTATTCCTGTGCCCTCAAGATCTCTGCTTTGAAGCACACCCACCTTTCCTGAACTCCTTTGTTTTTAAGGGCTGCTTCCCAAGGAACTCTGAATAAGTTTCCTAAACAGGCCAAAGTCTGCCCTCCAGAAGTCCAGTGTAAAAGTCTTACTGATGTTTCTCCTGATTTCACTAAATATTGAGAACTCTATAATTTCATGATCACTGTGCCCCAAGTGGCCTCCAACTACCACATCTCCCACCAGCCCATCTCTCTTTACAAACAGCAGGTCCAAACAGTCCCTCCCCTGCTGGGCTCACTCACCAGCTGCAACAAAAAGTTGCTCTCCACACACTCTAAAAATTTTCTGGACTGCTTCTTTTCTGCTGTATTAAGTTCCCAGCAGGGGTCTGGTAGGTTAAAATCACCTACAAGAACAAGGGCTGGTGATCCTGAAACATTCTCTAGCTGCTTGTAGAATGAGTTGTCCCTCTCTTCTCCCTGGCTGGGTGGTCGATAACAGACTCCCAGTAGGTTGTCAGCCTTGTTGGCCTTCCCCCTAATTCTTACCCACACTCAACTTCATCATCATCAGCTGCAATTTCCATGGCATCAAAACCTCTCTAATATAAAGGGCCACCCGTCCACCTCTTCTCCCTTTCCCGTCCCCACCATCTCAGAGGAAGTATTTTGTGTTTAGTAGTGAAATAAGCATTGCAGTCAAGGTTCAGCCAATCATTTTCCTGAGTTCAAAACTCTGCCATGGAGTTTGGGTTGTGCCTCCAGCTCTCCAGTAACCCATATGGTAAGAAGAGGTGTGCTGTTCTAAGAGAGTATTTTTGTCCATGTTCATGGAATCAGGACCCCAAAAAAAATCTGGAATAAGATCCAAGTTTTACTAATCAAGCACCAAGTGGGGTTGTTGAATGTTCACTGCCAGAGCTTTGGAAAAAGAAAAAAGGATTCAGGAAACATGTTGGGAATGGTGCTGCTGCAATGTAGTTGGCATTTCTTTGGATAGAAACTTTTCCAGATAATTTGATGCTATGGTTTTCTTAGCTAGGGGTACACAAATCTTCATTCTGAAATTCTTCCCAGCCCAGTTCCACTAAAATCACTTTGAACATGCCTAGGGATGATGTCAGTATCTTCAATTGATGGAGTTCAACACAACCACAATCACTCATGGAGATATACTAAAAAAATGTTTACTTTTTTTTTTTTTTAATCTGATTACACCTTTGTAGATATGGGGTTTTAGATGTACCCTTGTTTCTCAGCATAGGAATGACAATGCTTGGTCTGGTGATAACCCATTGGCTGTGTTTCAGACGGTGATCAGAAGTGAATTATTGATGATTGAGTGTAAGAAAAGGGAAAAGCACCAAGGAATGGTTGTCCCAGTGTATTTTCCCAGCTTCAAGGAGTCTTCAGTTTAAGGATCTTCGTGAATCAGAAGTTGTATCTTCCTTTAATTTTACTGCTCTTGAATAGTCCCTTTCTTCAACTTTGTTCTCTGTTACAGTTGCCCAGAATTAAGCCATGAATAAGTGGGTTTAGATGTTAAATTTGCAATCCTTTCCATCCTACTCAAGGAGCAGACTGGAGGAAATACCAGACTAGAGCTAAGCAAACCAGTCCTGAATAACCACCCTCCATTTCAATCACAACATTGTATAGAAAAAGACATAATCTGCTTGAATTCAATGCTGTCTCCATATGCTCCTGTGCTATGCTGGAAGTAAAAATTTTTTGCTCAAGGTAGGAAATCTGTCTGGATATTCATCAGGGGAATGCGAATCCCAGCCTGAGGACTGCAGTGTGGAAAATTGTTCCTAGGCAGGGAGTGGAAATCTCTGTGTGGAAGAACAAAAAGAGGTAGGCAGAAGCCTAGATTGCATGTGTGTAATCTATGCAAACACCAGCATTAATTAATGCAATATCAGTGGTCATCTGCAACCCCATTGTCCAGTGGTAAAGTTGGCATTTGGGGACTGTCACATCACTGAAACCGTGATGGGGTCCACAGACACCTCAACAAGGAATGGAAGCTGTGTCTGCAACCACCTCTCTGCAAAAGCACTTTGGGTAGCACTTATAAAGAAGATTTTGGGGTTGTCATGAAATGGGTGTGACAAAGCAAGCCCTGAAAAAACACCACTTTGCATATGGGTGGGCACTTTGGTACCAGACTCTCAAACACCCCTCTAATGAGCTCCTAAAAATCAGACTTGCTGTTATCCAAGAGCTGTCCCTGGCAGAGCAAACTGGGCAAGGATATTTGTGTGTCAGGAGGAATGAGAAGAAGAAATAGGAGCCTGGGCTGGAGGGTGGGGAGCAGCACGAGCAGGACCAGAGGTCATCTGTAATCCCACTGTCAGGGTTTGTGTTCAGCACCACTGCCAGGCCCTGCTAAGCACAGCCAGGGTAATCTCATTGCAGAAAATGAGGTGCTTGGAGGAAGAAAGGATTGCAGATGTCTAAAGCAGATTTGTTTTCTCCCTGCCTCCAATTTTGCATGTTTGTTTTGATGACGTTAGCTAGAGGCAGACCAACAGAGGAAATAAGAGTTGTATATTCATGCTGCAAAATCAGGCATGTTTCATCACCAATAAGAAGAAACCTTTTCATTCTAGTTGCAGAGGCATAATCATCACATTTTCAAGCAATTTTTAAACCATTTGGATATTTTGCTTAATTTGTGGACTGACATAAATGTAAAAAATTCAAATTAAATATACTCAAGTAACATATTTACGCAGTGATTTCTTCTTATCATCTCTTGCTGTAGTAACTCTTTATCTTAAAATAGTTTGTATTTTGTCTGTAAAGAACAGGAATCAGCTACTTATTTCCCTATTTTAATGTTCTTCTGAGGAGATATCAATGTATACCACAGTAAGCTAGCTGTCATTTACTTTGTTTTGCTCAAATATTACTGTTCAGCTGGAGGGATTTGCTGTTGCCAGAGACAAGGGTAGAAGCACAGAATTCATCTCCTTTCTGGGGAGCTTTTTGATCCCCATACCCTTGGTCTACAAGGGAAATCTGGACTAAAAACCAATTGGCTTGTGGTGCAAAATGGTGCATAATGTTCCTAGATCTAATTAGGGTTATAAAAGAAGCCTTCGAGGCAGATTTATAACTCTGCTGTCTTCACATGGTGGGGACTCTCAGGAGAACTGAAAATTCTCTTTTCCTCTGCTAATTTTTCCCATCCTTGTCTGGATCCATTCACGTAGCCCTTGGTACACCTTGGCATTTTGGGCACAGGTTTGTGTTTGGTGAGAAAAATAGAAGCATTAAATGGGTTTTATTTAGTGCCTACGCATAATTGTCACTGTAGGATTAAAACCAATATAACTTGCATTAGTATCTTACTTTTTAATGACACTGAAATAACAGCTCCAGATGACAAAATCTGCCTGGAGAATCTGTATCATGTCAGGCAGCTTAATTGCTGTTTAATTTTTCTTTATTTCTTTGCATCAAGTGTATTGTCACACCCCAATGTGTCTGCCTTAACTAATAAAAATAACCCTTTTTTCATTTAGTGACTAACGTTGACCACTCTGAATTGTACACAATCTATCACTGTAGTAATATTATCATTTCCCAAGCTGTCATGATTTCTGTTAAAAGAACCATGGATTTAACAGAAGCAGAAGCATAACAATAAAATATAATGCATCTTGCACTTGTTCTGCAAAATATGCCTCTCAATTTGAAAAAAAAAAAAAAAGAGCTGAAAAAGCTCTTCTTGCCTGTTTTCATTGTTAGTAGTCAGTGGTACATCACAGGTCATAAACACATAAAGAAATAATTGATAATTTGAAGAAAAGTGGGGCTTGTGTCTGAAATTTAATATCGTGTGCAGGAACTGGTCTGTAACCAGTCTCTTAGTGATAAACCACATTTAATGGAACCAGAGATGGGTCATTCAGCTGAGAGTTCTTAGGAAAAACGAATTTCTTGTGCATTTAGAGAGTAGTCACCCCAATAGAGTTTTTAGAAGAAGGAAGGGTAACTTGCTAATCTAGTGGAATTTTTGGAAGAAATTAATGAGCATATGGCTAAGGGAAGTCCATTTGCTGTGGTATTTGACTATCCAAAAATATGTTCAATATTTGATTTTAACTGATAAAAGAAAGTGAATTGAAAGGTTTTCTTGTGAAAAATGATGTCTGATTAAAATAAATAGCCAAAGGGTGAGTAAAAGGGCAAATTTAACAGTGGAAGGACCTCACTGACAATATCCTAATGAAACTCCTGCTGAAATCCTGGCTGGTCAATAAATAAAAAAAAAATAAAAATAAATAAATAGGAGAATATTCTGATAATTTAAGAAATAGAATACTGTTTAGAAACTATTATCCAGTCTCATGCTATCAACACATCTCATGTTGTTATATCTGAACTGAACACCGAAGTGGAAAGTACCTCTAATGTGGTAATTTTAAATTTTAGGGCTGGTGTTTTTTCTTTAGCTCAGACTGAAAAACGGACAAACATGACAAAACTGTGACTGGAACTGCAAAGAAAATAAGAGCTTGTACAATAAAATACCTGTTCCCTGAAGGTAGAAATTGTCTTTGGATTTCAGGAATAATCCTCCTAAAGCTAAGGAAGATAAACATTGCTGAGTGTGTATGGTCATAGCTGAAAAAAGAAAGTGCTGTGCTTGGTAATTAAACTTAGAAAGGAAATTGCCTTCAAGTTGGAAAGGAAAATTCAACTTTGTCTTGTAAGTGTTTCACACATATTTCAAATAAAATTTAATGCATTTCAGACACGAGATGCATTAACAGACATGGCAAATATTAACATGGCTCCAGCATGCCTCCTCTTTAAAGTCCCCTCAGAAAACCTCTCTTCTCTTTTCTCACATTCTATTTTTAAATAATTATTAGTCTATGATTGCAGCTGCTAAAGATGGTTAATTTATTCCGTTCATGGGTCCTGTAGGTACAGGTGTGTTGGTGAGTTGCACATGCACACAGACACATCTATGTGAACTTTCTTTTCCATTACAAAACAGCACAGATTTTTTTTTAATAACTAGCTTTAAGAAACTTTTGAAAACCTGCACTTTTCTTGGGAGAGAAGAGCCATTTACCTCTGTCTTCCAAGCAGATGCAGCAGTTTATACACTGAAAGATTCCATTCTGCTTTGATGAAAATACTTCAGAAACAGCTAAGATTTGAATAGGCCTTTCCACCCTCAAGTAATGCTTGATGAAAGAACACAATGAGGAATAACACCTTCCAAACATATGTGGGTTTTCTGAGAGTGTTCTGCATTGTGCCTGCCCATGCTGGTGACAAAGATTTTGTTTTCTTCTGGTCCTGCCTCACACCTGGCACAGCAACAGGAGCGAGCCGCGTTTTGTCGTGTTTTGTGCAGTTATTACTCGAGTGCTGAAGGCAAAGCTTTTATTTCTGGCCAGTAAAGAGAAGTAGCATGAGGAGTTTAGGTTCTAGCTGAGCTTTGTGGGCTGGTGTGGGAACCCAGGGCACAGGGAATATTTCTCTGTCTGCTCTGAGGGGTCCTGACCCCCAGAGAAGCACTGACTTTGACCCTCACCCATGGAGAAAGCTTCCAAGACTGAGAGATACACTAGAGTCTACAAGAGTGTGAAATAGATAATAGTGTAGTTTATCACAGGGTGAAAGATAGAGGTTTTGGGAGTTTTTAGTATGGAGGCAAGATGAAGGACATTGGACATTGTCCCAAGCTGCTTCTTCTTCATCTACTCCATTTTCTGCAGTGCTGTGGCACAGGGTGATTGGTCAAGGAAAGCCGCAGTTTTAGGTTACGTGGACAGACAAGGGATGAGTTATTGGTAGATGAGTGGAAATGAAGTGTGTTTTGAGAGTTAATTGCATGAAACAACTTTGAAACTCTACATCTGGGACCATTTTGGGGTGCTTTTCCTGCGCGCAAAGCCTGGTGCAGATGGCGTGCTGAAGTTTTGATAAGATAACAATAAACAACAAAAGATCAAATAAGTCCAGTGCATCTCTCTTTCCTGGCACAGAACTACTCTAGGAGGGCTTTCCCCATCAGGGGAGCCCCCAGGGGGGCCCAAAATGGGGCCAGAAACTGATAGGCTGGTAAAAAACTGTGTGAAATCATGACGTGGTGCATGTTGGGCACTAATTTGAGTGGAGCCAGGATTTCATGTGAGCATCTCCTGGAAGTTTTTAAGGTTTTTAAGGAGGAATACTCCCTGAAGCTTTGCTTTACCTTTTCAGAGCACAAGCATGTGCTTGTCCATCACCATAATCAACTTAAAACTTGAGTTCAGTTTATCTTTGTCTCCATCATAACCCCACACCCGGGGGCTGCACTACCCTGCACCATGTCCTGGCTGAGAGGAGCAAATTGCCCTGGCCACTTTTTCTTCTCTGCACCTTTAAATTAATGAGGAATTAAATTATTTGTGACTTTCTGCCCTCGTGGTGTAAGGATTTCGCTACAGTGCGATTTCAGAGTTAATTTTTTGGGTACTGCTTGAGGTGAAACTCTGCCAGGTTTCTGAGAAGTCCTGAAATGTAAGTAAACATCTGCCCTGTGGTGCTCAAAATTGCCAAAGTGCAGCTGACCTGCAAAGCAGAAGGTCTTTTGGGCCACAGAGTAACACTGGCTGCCAGAATAATTCCTGTGATTACCTTCTCTCCAGATTCTGCGTCAAAACTGAGGAAAGGAAAATCTCAGATACTCAGTTGGGTGTTGAATAGTAAATAAACTGCCAATTGTTTGTATATAATGAATTTTCATAATTTTCTCAATTTACATTTGTGGGTTGCCCACAATAGCTGAATGCTTTTGTTCCTGTGCCCAAATGGAGCAGCCTCAAAAAACAATGTATGCAGAAATATCTTGATTTTAAAAAAAGATTAAATCTGCAAGTACTTCTGGTGAATAAATTAATGATGAATGCCATACATAAAATTATGAACACTGGAGCACTTCAGTTAAATACATGCTTTGAGGCTTGCTGATTAAATGGATAAACCTTTAAATATTTTTAATGTAACTGAATGCTAACTTATGTCTATTTTCATATTTCTAGAGATAACTGCAATAACAATTTGTAGCACTTTGGTTAAATGCTGAACTTTGAGGGAAGAGCAGCAATATGGAACTTTGTAGTAATTACAGGATTTTAAATTTACTTGTAACAATCATTTCAATATTTGAATCGGAGTATTTTTTTCTTCATTGTGTCCATAAAACCCAAACTCACAAGTCTTCAGCTAGAACAGGCTAAAAGAAATTGAAAGTTTAATCCATTTCATTACTTGTATAATGAGAATAATTAGTTGCAAGCAATACTTTTGTATTTTTTTTTAAAATTTCTACAAACAGGTGATATAGTCAAGTACCTTAAATTTCTCCTAAGCTGGATTTGACACGATATTCTGGACCTATTTGTATGCTATTGCAATTACAGCGACTTGGGGCTCAGAACAGTTGATCATTTCAGCCAATTTTTTTTTTTCTTTCTTTTTTTTTCTATTTGCAGGGTGCTCTGGCCCACTAGGGATAGAAGGAGGGATTGTGTCAAACCAACAAATCACTGCATCCTCCACTCACCGAGCTCTTTTTGGACTCCAGAAGTGGTACCCCTACTATGCACGGCTCAATAAGAAGGGTCTTGTGAATGCCTGGACTGCTGCAGAAAATGACAGATGGCCGTGGATTCAGGTAACAGATGGAGCTGAGGAGGAAAAAAAATACCCTTGATTCAATTGCCAGTGTCACTTAAGAAACTGATGAAGACAAGTGGTTAACGAACAGCTAGATTCTTATTCACTGTCAGAGACATAGCCAAGGCTAAAAGGGAATATTTAGTTGCAAAACAGTGATAATCTTGACTTTACAAATGCACAAACCCCCCCCCCCTTTTTTTTTTTTTTAATTAAAAAAACCCCTGTGCATATGTTCCATTGTGGCTTCCAAACTGTGGGAGCAGATTTGTGCAGGCTCCTTTCAAAGAAGCTGCTTTCCACATATGTTGTATTTGGTGGTCAGCTCCTTAGAAGCATACCAGAGCTTTATCTCTTGGTGGAGATATCCTAACACATGCTAAAGATGCTTGAAGTGTGGTTTTGGCAGTGCCAGAGCATGCTGGAAGAGCTGGTCCTCTTTGCTGAGCTGCTCTGTGCACACAGGTTAAGTACTACTGGAAGTAACAAGAACTGTTTTAATTAAGGCTGAAACAGCTGTTAGTTCAGCTGAATCCATGGGGCTGAAAATATACATTTTCTCATCCCACTCAAGCATGGTATTTCTTGAGTGATTCAGATGTCAGTGCCCTCACTGTCTACTGGATTTCTCTGTGCCCAAAAAATGACTTCAGTAAAAGCAGTGAGTATGAAGTCCTGTAGCAGTGTTTAATGGAGATAATTATCTAGTGGTTGTTGTAGCTCTTTCTTTGGATGGTGTTTTCTGATATATGAATTGGGCAGAGCTTTGGCAATTTCAGCTGTTGGTTAATAAAGGTTAGTGAGTTAGATATGTGAAAACTTTCTGCACTGATCCTCATGGTCAATGTGTGAGGAGAATGCTTCCCTTGCAGTGAACCCACTGCAGGATTTAGCAAAACATGGTATTTGAGCATTTTATCTGTGAGTATTAAGTTGAACTGTCCATAATGCCCTCATCTGTGTCAGACACACTCTTCTTGAGGGTACCTTGGTGTTCATGGAATTAATATTTGTTCACAATCAATGTTTTTGCCCTGACTACCATCTTTAATTTTATTGAGAGGCTCCTACGTATCTGGGGGGGAAGCATACAAAATTATCTGCTCATTTTTCTTGTATAGAGAACAGACACAAAGCACTGTTTGATTAAGTTTTCTGAAACTGGTGCAGTGGGAGTGCTGGATTTTGTCACCTCTGAAAAACAAAAACTGGTGTCACTGCTTGTTATTTATTACAGAGTGAAAACACAAAGGCCCTTGCCTGTGTCATAAGTCAGTTTTCTTCCATAACGATCAGAGCGGTTAGGAAGTCTGTAAAATTTGTGCATTGCAAAGAACTGGAAAGGATCATGCAGGGGGACCTGAGCAGAATTATTTCCATGGGAGTAGAAAGCTAATGTAATTTTAATGCATAATGAAAAAGTCAGCTTTTGGGCTGTGTTAAGAGTGTGGGCTTTATTGAATGAGCTGGAGAAATATTTCAAAATTATTTAGCACTGTCCCCCTAGACATGTCTTTTTGAGGAGAAGAACTGGATGGGGATATTTAATGGTCTGATGCTTCTACATTTGTGCTTGGCACCGTGGGGGCAGCTGCCAGGCTCCCTTGGACTTTGCTCCCTGGGAAGTCTTCCCTCTGCTCTTACATGCAAGGAACATCCTTGGGCCAGTGGAGAAAATGTGTCTAAAATCTCAGCCCATGGCATCAGTGCTGAAGAATTTGTTCTTTTCTTTTCTTTTCTTTTTCTTTTTTTTTCTTTTTATTTTTTTTTTTTGCGTTTTGGAGGTTATTCCAGTCCCTTACAGGTTATTCTGTAATTTTGACAGCCACGGGGTATAAGGACTTTTACATCATGCACTTAATGTGTTTTAAGCATTCCCTTATTTTCCTTCTCATTTTTCTCTCAAAATAAACTTGGTCTATCATTTTCACAAAACTTGCCAAGTGCTATTTTTTAATCCTCTTTTTTTCAGTTTGGGGCAAAATGAAAACTATTCTTTGTAATTTCAGAGCAGAGGCCTTGAGAGGATTTCTTTCTTTCCTTTTCTCTTTCTTTACAACATCTGGAACCAGAAAATCTGAAACTTTTTTAGGGAGATGGTAGGTGGAAGGAAGGTGTACTGCAGAAACTCTTTTTAGATCTGGCAAGGTGGAGACATCCATAGACTCACACTTTATGCACAGTAGTTCTTTACATCAGAGCACTGTCTTGCTCTTCAAGCATGAAATAAGCTTTAAGAAACAAACACTGTCTGACCCTTGCATGGGGGAACAGTTTGACAAGAGGAGAAGCAGAAATCCCACGTCTTGTTTCTGCACAGGTTCTGTAATTCCCAGGGAGGTGCTCCATAAATGTTTCCGGAGGGGTGCAAAAAGTCAGATTTGGGCTAAATTTCTGGCTCATGGGAGAAAAGATGTCAAACTCTCTACTTGGGTTTTTACTCTGTTGTCACCAGCTTCTCCCCAGATCCTACTGGGAGCAGCCTGCACTTGGAATCTTTTCCTTGCTGCTCTGAGTTACGAATCACCTGGTCCAGAAGAAGGCACTGAAAAACGGTGTGAGTGTTTGGCAGAGATTAAGTGGAAAGTTACAAAGCCAGAAAATCCATTTTTAGGACATGCAAATTAACATTTAGCGCAGTTGAACCTGAAGCAATCTCCTGTTCCCTTCTTGTAGCTTCTAATGCTAGATAAATTCTAAAGGAAGCTGTGTATAATGGGCAAAGTCCCTCAAAGTATGATTATGTACAGGCCTGTAGCTATTTTTGCCTTGTTCCATCATTTTCAATTTTCTTTGTCATTTAATTTCTTTATTTATATGCAGCCTGGCAAATAAAAGGTTTGAGTGTTCTGCTTATAACTCACTTGTAATGAGTGCAGAAGGTTTTTTTCTCTAATCTTTCAGGTGTCTGATACACATGAACTAATTAGTATGCAATTTCATTTTCCTACATTGTCCCAGTGAACTGAAAATTGAAATTGCCATTTTAAATTTACACTCTCAGCATGTAATTAGTAATGGCACAACAATGCTTGTAATTGGCTTGTGATTTAAAGGGTCACTGACCATGTTTTTGGAAGCAAATTAAAGCCTGGTTAAGTCATATCTGCCTTTTAAAGTTCTCCTGACCTCTGTTTCTCCTCACAGGTTTGCTGTGATAAAATAACACCTGTGTACCGCTTAGCACTTTATTAGTGATATTAACTTTTATGGTTTGGAAATACAATGACAAAAAAAAACCCACATACATTTATTTTTCATTAATTGGTCCTGAACTATAAGCAAAATGCTCACACTGACTGTTCCAGTAATGAGTCTTTTCTGTAAACTTTTTTTTTTTTTATTAACAGTGATTTCTCTTTTCCCTTCTGTCCTTTTGCAATTATGGTTTTAAAAAATTTCGCTTTGTTTCATTCTGATTTCACTTCATCTCTGCTCATTCCTTGCACCTGTATTTTTCTATTCCTATGTTAATTTTTTAGGGCAGCATGAATCAGAATTGGTATGGCCATGGGCAGGATTATTGTGTCTGTTATCCCTCTACCATATCCAAAATCATGGATATGATCCTGCCTATGGATTACAGTCTAACAAAAAAAAGCAGACTGCCAGCAGGATTTTGTGACTGTTACTCCTCTCTAGTGAATTCCAGCCTAGGAATCCATGCCTGTGCCCTTACACTTCTTTTCCTCTCCCAATTTCACCACTCTCAGGTTGGTCTCCCAGTTTTAACCATCCTCATATTTCTTAATTAATTTTCCCCTATTCATACCTTTTAAATATTTTGTGGACTTTTGGACACGGAAATTGTTTTTGCAAAGTGTAAAACCCACAGGCACCAAGAGCAGATTTCAGCACAGCTTACAGCTGGAAAATTTTGATAAAATGCACTAATTACTGACCATCATGCCACTACGTGGGAGATGTGTTTGAACACCTGACCTGTTGCTGGAGACTGTTGTGCATAAATGTGAAGTACTAAATAGAATAATACACCCCATATTTTGTTATCTCTCACAAAAATGGCATAAACTCTTTCTCTAGAGACGTTGGTATGCTTAAAAATTTTTAAAATAAAATATTCAAATATTTATTTTGTTATTGTTTGAAGGATTTGAGGGAGGTTTGAAGGATTAATCTACAAAACAGGTGGACTGCTCACTTTGGTTGCAGAATCAAAAGTGGGAAGTAAAGTTAGTTCAGGCTGATTATTCAGTTTTTTTCCTCTAGCTTTTATTGCATACAAGATGATCCCAAATATTTAATCTGGGGTTTCTTCTTGTTCAAAGACTCCATCCCTTTCCATCTATATTTCATATGTTTTTTCTGTCTGGAATCAATTTTTGAAAGTCAAGTTGTAACTTCAAAATGGAAAAGCTACAAGTCTTACTTAGAATATATGGCAAGAAAACTATAATTCTATAATTTTTCTGATGTATTCCCCAAACATTTTTTTTTAATTATGTGCTAAAATTCAGATGAAACACAATAATAAGAAATACAGCAGTTTGATGGAAAATGTGCCCAACCTCTGATTGGCAATTTAAATATATTAGTACTCCAGTCCAAAGTAAAATACATTTGGTTTATTTACCATTTCAGTGTGTCTGTTGTAAATATTACTTTTTGCCTCTTTCATTTAGCTTCCTTAATAACTATGCCCAGCTTTAAGAAAATTTCTTCATCATATTTCTTGAAACTATGAATAAACACTTTTGCTGCAGAGATATTTAATAAAAAAGATGACCTGTGATGGAAAGGACCTAGCCCAACAGAGTCAGGGCAAAAAATTCCCCTGATCTCTGTCTCTCTATCTTATTTCATTCATTTAGGCTTTTTTCCTTGAAAAGCACAGAGAATGCTTAAAAAAAAAAAAAAAAAAAGGTCTAAATATATTGCAATATTATTGCTGTTAGGTAGAATTTATAATGTGATTGAGGCCTAATTTGTTTTTAAGCAAGTGCCTTCACACCACTTTTATTTCAATCCCACCTCTGGTGCTCAGCCTCACCTTTTTGGCACTTTCAGTCCCCTGGCATAATTAACTCTGTGACTACGAATCTCACAAACCTAATCATAACAGCTATGACGCACACAATAATTATTTGTATAAAAAACCTTAAATTCCGTCATTCTTATCCCCAAGCAGAAAACCACAAAATATTGCGTGGGTTTTTTCACTCAAAAAAAAAGGGAAAAAAAAAAAAAAAAAAAGACAAGGGATAAAAAAGTTAACAGCTTTCTTATCAAGAGCTTCCAAAGAGCAAGTACACACCAGGTGATAGCTATTTGCTAATGAAATGATAAAACCCAAAATACACAGAGGCCTTGCAGAACATTCACTCAAACATCTGTTGGTGAGAGCTCCAAGCAAACTGCCATCTGTGAAACCATTAATTTTGTCAAAGTTCATTTCCTCATTCATGAGCACTGGTGTACAGGCTTCCAAAAATACCTGTCACTGCAGCTTAAATGTTTTATATCACTTAATGTAGCTCTCATCTCAGTGTCAGGTGAACTTTATGAAGTGCAGTCTCAGAGTCATCCTGCAAGGTGATGTGCACCACATAGGAAGATTTAAGCTGCTGAGTTAAATGCTAAAAAGTTGTTAAAGTTCTACTTTTTATTGTCAGTATTTCAAAATTTGGCTCAAAGTGATAGGATTTCCTTGGAGGATATTGGTGAGAGGCAGTAAGTACCTGGAAGCCCTTGGCTGTGGAGAACAGAAACTAATAAGGAAAGTGCAGTTGAATTAAAACAATGCCACACAGGACCTTTGATCTGCAGGAATTAGAAGAGGTTGTCTGCTAGCCAAAGTCTGCCATAAATTCACTGACTTCAGTGAACTCAATACCAGTGTCTGCTCTCTGCAGACCTCCCTCAGCGTCTAAACATTTAGCTTACAGGCCAAAAATGTAATTTATGTACTCAGAGCAGAAAACAAGGGGGCTGGGAGACTATTTCTTCGTGTAATCATCCCTGATGCCCCATGTCTTGGTATCCATTTTGTATCACACTTCCTGCTTTCATCCCAGGCACAGACACATTCAAACAACTTTGGGCTGAGGTTCTGGGTGCACAAAACAGTCAGTTCAGAGTCAGCATCCCCATGGCAACTGAGGCTTGATGCTGTTATGAACACCATCCATAACATGCTGTGTCAGCCCCCAAGCCAGCTTTCCTTAATTACTCCACCTAATGTGGCTGAAGGACTGAAGGAACAGGAACTTAAAATACTTTATCCCCTGCATCTGCAGCACTACACATTCCAACTAAATTTTTTTTTTCCCATTTGCCACTCTGATATTAAAAGCAACCAAGTCTTAGAAAGTGGTGACACCAAAAGCAACAAAGGTGTGTCCATGTGGTTTATTGCATCAGGAAGAAGCTCCAGCACCTGTGTGGTGATCCATAACGGAATGATGTGTGGGTATCCTAGTACCTTGTGGGCAGGGCAGCATCCAAACCTGTGAGATGAAGTCATGCTGATGTGTGGCAGTCAAAGGAGTCATTTTTACTTTCTAAACACTCACATAAAAACTGGCAAAGTGGATGATCCTCACTCACAGTTTCTGTCCTGCTAGACTTGACTTCTAGAAAAGTGTTGTTTCAAGTTATTTCAATAAAGCTAAGGTTCACGGAACAAATTTTCAGATAAAGTAAGACTACATGTCAGGATATTAAGTTTTGGGTTTTTTTTTGGTGTGGTATGCAGGTATATGTACACAATCCCAGCATGTGTCATCTTGGGAGGGACCGCAGTGGGTCCCCTGGTGCCAGCTCCCTGCTCCAGCAGGGCCATCCCAGAGCACCTGGGATTGTGCCCAGGAGATTCTGGAACATCCCCAGCCAGGGAGACCCCACAGCCCCCCTGGGCTCTGCTCAGGGCTGGCACTGCCCAGGGCAGCAGTTGTGCCTCCTGTGAGGGGAATCGCTGGGCTCAGGCCCTGCCCGGGGCTCTGCGGCCATCGCTGGGCCTGGAGCAGAGCCTGGGCCTGCCCTGACCTCTGCACACAGGGACAGACACACGGACAGACAGGGGGACACAGGGACAGACAGGGACAGACACAGGGACAGACAGGGGGACACAGGGACAGACAGGGGGACACAGGGACACA